>JAHWFP010197110.1:141043-189668 GCA_023313725.1 Lithobius niger
CAAGGTAAAGGGTAAACGAAGCAAGCAGTCTGCATTAAAGACTGTCCATGTGGTATCATGGCCTCGGAAAACACATTCATCACGATCACCCCACTGAAGCAGGATGAGTGCACCATTGAACTCTTAAGAAGTTACACAGTGCAGACAACTACTCTGTACAATTACAAATCCGTTATTTACAATTTATAATTTCCCATAATAAACACTTATTTATATCAAGAATAACAAGGGAGATAAAAAAAATATGTATTAAACCATGATTATTACATTTATAAATGCTAACAACTCTGTACTCCCCCCCCAAAAAAATAATTGGAATGCAGCGCTTACTTGGTACGCGGTACATATGCCAAAGGCATTCTTGACAAGTATTAAGCTGTTAAATTATATTAGCACAGGATGTGTTGCAAATCAAAATGATAGCCATTTAGATACAACACCCAGTGGTGAACTTACACGGCCACCTTATCAGGAATAGCCACCTTGCTTCCAAATACCCAAAGCAAACAATTTCTGGTCTATTTACAATACGAACTTCCTTCCAAATAGATATTTTTTAACCTTGAAGACAATCGAAAGCACATCACAATCGAACTGGGTAAGTTCGACTTCCACAGTGCTCTTGAAACAAATACGATAAGCCTATCTTCGCCATTAGGTATAATACGCAGTGGGAGACATCCTCTGCGAAACCAGTTGCACACTAATGTTAGTGGAAAGTTAGTGTCATAGTTTACCAAAATCTTTATATTTAAAAATGCTCTTATAGCATGGTCACTGCCTCTGAACATTGTTTTTCTGGCTAAAGTTCACTTTACCAATTTTTTTTAAATCGAAGACTTCTGATAGCACTTACCCTACTCATTATACGACGTCCTTTTTCTTGGGAGGTACGGAACACAGTTCAAATCTTATCAGCACCTTATCACAATCTGTATATTTATACGGCTTTTGTTTTCGCTTGCAGGGTCGAGCAGGGAAGCTCGCTAGTGGGGCCGCCATCTTTTTAAGCAGCTCACCATGCCGCGTTTGTTTGTGTCTCGCCACACGCGCACGGTGAGCGGGCTAAACCGTTGCATTTCCATCTTCGAAATCACGTGTTTTTCTGTTTTTGTGAATTTAGGTACGCAATATGACACTTTTAGTGTTTTTATTTCATAACAATGCCATGAATAACTTCAGAAAACTGGCATTCTCTTTTTTTATGTACCTCTTGTATGTTTTAACGATGTTATTTGTAAAATACAAACGAATGCTAGCTCAATTCAGATGTTGTACATTACAAAATTACCATATTCGTCACTTGATAACGTTTGTGTCATCAGATAATGGTGGCCTTAGCTTTTTCCCTACCTCCGTGATTTGGAAAAATACACTGAGAAGGCAGTAGAAACCACAGAAACCTTCAAGTGAAAGATGCAGTGAAAACAGAGAAGGTAGGCTATGTTCGATGTGTGGGGTAAAATGAAACTGATGGCGTGTTAATGGCAGTGCCACTGAATGCAGTAAATGAAATAATGTAGGGGATTTGTAAACACGCTTGGTTTTCTGGGTACTATTTGGCAAAAAATTCAGCTTTTATGTAATGATTCACAGCGTATTTCACCTCAATATTTCTTGGCTTTCATGTAAGTTAGTTCATTTTGGCCGTGTTAATTGTAGTACTTTCATAATTTTGGCCCATGTTAGCTGCCCGGACTTTTGCCCAGTTTCATGCTTCCCTGCGTGGCGTCTCTTCTGTTTTTTATGCGACTCTTTTTTTTAACTTTATCGGCATTCCGCACTTTGAAATCAACTTAAGGTGCCTTACAATGGTTATCCAGATAGATTTTTTTTCAAAATTTGGGAAGTTGTGGTGAAATAGATTTGTGCTGCATGCCAGGTCGTTTTAGCAGGCAACTTATTTAGGGGAGCCAACAGAGTCGCAAGATGAGGTATGAATTTCAAAAATTGGTTTATAAGCCCCAAATAAGATTTAATACAGTTGCTGAGGTTGATTCTGTGTGCAATTAATTATAAGTCCCCGAAATCACCTTACATTTTCATTTAGAGGGGTGCTGAGAGGCTAAAATAAGACGGCTGGCTGACCGAACTACCTGCAATAACAGAGATAATGACATCATTAGCTACGCCCCTTTTTCACCCTGGCGCACGCATGTGAATCCCAACTTTAGCAGTATCCACGTCAAACAAAAGCCAAACGGATGCAAGAATACTGTCAGAAAATAATCGAACATGATAATTGAGCTTGCGCTCGTCAGGAATTTCGACATGACAGAGTTAGTCAGGTACAATATGTCATCACATAGCTATCTGTTTGACAATGAAGGATTTCTTACAATGGCAGCTAAATCCTTGTTGGCAATTGAACTGGATAAATCGCTAGCTCCAGATGAGTACAACTCATCCAAGTCAAAGATAAGCCAAACGGATGTAAGAAGACTGTCAGAAAGTAATCGAACATGATACTTGAGCTTGTCACATCAGGTATTTCGACATGACAGAGTTAGTAAGGTACGATATGTCATCACACAGCTATCTGTTTGACAATGAAGGATTACTTACAAAAGCCGCCAAGTCCTTATTGACAATTGAACTGGATAAATTGCTAGCTCCAGATGATTACAACTTGTCAGTTGAAGCGGTAGGGTTGAACCCTAATGTCGTTGATGTCATGGCCATTGTCAGAAAGTCACCAATAAAGGATAAGAAAACATTTCGTGACTTGTGTCATTCGTTTCGTATGTTCACGTTCACGGTTCACGAATATAAGCATCCTGCTCTAGGATTGATTTCGTGTTTGACTCACATTGAATGGTTCAGTGAATGATTCGGAGGGTGTCCGTCGAAGCAGACTCAGTAACTCCAGTACAGTTGGACATATTTTGGAGTTGCAAGTTTACAAGTCAAACTTACAGGCGCTATTGAGAGAGTACATACTACAGAATGGAGGAGGTTTATGCCCGAATATGCAGTTGGTGGTACGTGGGACAACAGGCGAGTACTGCACTTCACTGTTTTGGTTCGCAATGGAATTGTCCTAGTACACCAAGAAATTGACTCTTCCTTAGAAGAAGCTGACATACGACTAATGCTTCATGCACTACACGCTGCACAGCAGCTGGCAACAGAGTGGCTATCGCTTTAAACGATTCAGATGTGATGATGCTGGCATTTTATCACTGATCTCATTTTGAAAGCGTAAAACTAAAAAGGCTGTGGGTGAGGGCAGTAATTGGAAACTCCACAAGAAACATCCCAGTCCCTTTACTGGCATGTAAGCTAGGCAGATCTGTAAGTGCTGTTCTGCCTGCTGTACACTGCCTAACCAGTTGCGATACAACCAGCAAATTTGGAAAAAAAGAACGCAGAAATATGAGAAAATCCAGGTAAGTACCTTAAACGGTTTGGCCCCACTCTTGACGATGAGCAAACTGAAGTTGCCATCCAGATGGCGGAAGTGCACCAGCCCTAGTACATGTTGTGAAGCACGGGTCAAGGGTTCTCACAATGGACGAACTTTGCTATTGGAATTACCACCACAGCAAAGGGTCATCTGTGAACGACCTTCCTCCTTCTAGCTTTTCAACAAGAAGATACATTATGAGGCCCTTACACGAAACTTGCCTTACGACTCACTGCCTAGCTGAAACTTTTGTCCTAGACCCACTACGTTTTGGCTTCGAAGACAACAACGGTTTGTTATTGCCATACACAAACCAAAAGATTACGCCTCCAGATCTCAGGCCCAGTTGTAAGTGCTAGAAATGATCAATGATTAGACGCCCTTTTTGGCAAGCGTTATATTCTGCAAGTGTATTCCGCAAGTGTTATAACGATTTGGAACAAATATGCAGTAATCCATGTAATACGGTGTCTGTACAACTATAAGTAAACATACATTTGAGCTAAATGGAAGAGGGGTATCAACCATAACCACATTCAGAAGACTGGGTATTAACCATAACCACACTTACTCCGAGACCAAGGCGAGCATGGTGGAACGATTTAATAGAACTTTGAAGACATTGATGGGGAGTGAATTCACCTGTTGAGACAGCCATAAATGGATAGATCTGCTTCCCACTCTGTTAAACAAGTACAACAGCTGTACAAAGGACCTCGCATTAGTTTAACAGAGAGGGAAGCAGATCTATCCATTTATGGCTGTCTCTACAGGTGAACTCACTCCACATCAAAGTCTTCAAATTTCTATTAAATCATTTCACCATGCTCATCTTGGTCTCAGAGTAAGTGTGGTTATGGTTGATACCCAGTCGTCTGAAAGTCATCTGAATGTCTTTGATGTAAAATCAGTTATACTAAGTTACGTGTATATTTTAAGTATACATAAGACTAAAATGATAATAAGTACGATTATGATATATATAGTTCCATTCATTATAAACATGCCTAAGCTATATAGTAGTACCCGAAAGTTTTTTGTTTTTCACTTAAAAAAAAAATTATTTATGTTCCGATTAACGTTGACTATGTACGGTCTCCTTTCTATAATGGACATTCGCTATTTACTCGTCTCTCTACCTTTCTTTTGATACCAATTTTAATATTATTGTATAAAACTCTGCACGATTCACGTGAGTGTGCTAGGGCAAAAAAAGGACGTAGCTAATGACGTGATTATCTCCTTTATTGCTGGGAGTTCAGGCGGCCACCTGATTTTTTCTTAGTCTCTCAGCACCCCTCCAAACAAAAGTACAATGTGATTTCTGGGCCAGCAGGAAACGAGCCTATTCCTCTTTGGTGTGGGTGAGAGGGCAAGGATTAGCTATGATGACTGCATATTTCAAGGCCTCTTTCTCCATCAACTTATTCAAATGTTCCACCGCATTCAGTCCGAAATGATACTTTTCTTTAACAATTTCCCCTTCTGATCCAATGAGGACATATCGTAGCTGCAGGGAATGTGTTTGTGAATGGGAGTTGTAGAACTGGTAGATGGATGGGGAAGAGGACCAGATACAGGCATGAGAACGCACTCAATGTCAGCATATATTACCAATGGGAGTTTGTTATTTCTATTAATGTACGTTAATTCCAAAATATTGCAGCCTAGTCTGGGGAATTTTAACTGGTAGCTCGGGTTCAACGAAAAACATTAGACATGGGGTTTCCAAAATGTCAGCTGTCTCGTGAAACCAGAAAAACAGTCCTGGCTGGAGAATTTATTGTGAGTCTCGACACCAGCTCGCTTGAAATACCCATCAAAATCCATGATGGCTGCATAATGGAAATTTAGGTTCACATCTTTATCATCCTCCACAAGATAGAGCAAGTTGATGACGGTGCTGGTGACTATTGGTGGGATGAAGACCAAATTCTGTTTTACAGCCAATCATGTATTCATCCACTGCTGATAGTGCATAAGGTCCACGTTAAAACTCCAATGAATTATGCCGAACATGGAGTATAAAAGGCACACGTTGTCGTTCTTGTTCTCCACATTGGTAATAAATCGGTGCTTCTTCCTCAGTTGTTTGGGTAGGGGGATGTAGGAGGAGGCACGGAAAGTGTCGTACTAGTTTACTTTGATACGAAGATCCATCATGGAATCAATGACCCAGCTGCTACCCTTCTCAGTAAAAGCACCAACAGCATGGTGGATCTTTTCATATTCCTCCTCAAGTAACGTGTGGCGGTCATGAATGGAGGGAGCGTTGACATAGAGGCTGTAGAATCCAATGTTGAGGGATTGCCCGGCTGTAGGAAAACTCGCCAACAGCCAGGTTAGGTAAGGTTAGGTAAAAGTCAGGTGATAGCAGATTTCAGACAAGAGCGGAGGTTGGAATCACGGAGGAGGGACGTGCAGCCATCATCATTCTCAAAATTCTTCTCAAACACTTGCTGATACCCATCACGAGTCTCTGCACAGGTTGCTTTGCAGACATAGCAGTCTTCGCATCCTGTCTCATTGCAAACAGAACAGTGCAGGACTAGACAGAAGTTTTCAGTCAGGTCTTATACAGTTCAGTGATGGTCACGTAGGTGGTCTATCGACGACTGCTGCATGGATAACACTTCCACACAACAAGCACAGGTACATGCGACCTTTGTAGATATGGTCGATTCAAGAGACCAAAAACAAATTGCTAACTCCTTACATACAGAAGACAAAATGTCAACTCTTTAAATATTGACAAAAATTTACACTCTTTCTGCATCACCCCATCTTGTCTAGGTTATCCATCCAACCATTAAATTTATCGTCACAGCCCCTTTGCTTAAAGAAGTAACTGGTGTTATTTCCCTGCATTTTCTTGGTCTTCAACACCTTCTCCACCAGAAACAGGTTTAGAACTCAAGTTTTTTGCATCTCCTACTAGTAAATCTACTCTTTATTCTTTCCCCACTATAACCTTTACAGGTAAATGTGGCCAGGTTTATCTTTGTTATTTTATGTATAAATTTCGTTGGTCCAGTTTTGATGGTAACCCTTGTCGAACATCCCTTTGACGTGTGATATATGGACTTTAGCACCAACTTTGAATTTACACATATTTTTCCTTTTGGGAATGAGCAGTTTTAAAATCTTACCTTTACCATTTTTTACATCCTTAGGCCTCGTCTCAGTGGTCCATTGTACGTCTGTTGTACTCGTTTAACAGAGTGGGAAGCAGATCTATCCATTTATGGCTGTCTCTACAGGTGAACTCGATCCACATCAAAGTTTTCAAAGTTCTATTAAATCGTTCCACCATGCTCACTTTGGTCTCAGAAAAAATGTGGTTATGGTTGATACCCAGTCTTTTCATCAGAGTGGAGAAGATGGTGCTGAAGAATTCCATACCTTCATCAGATTATAGAAGTCGAGGCTGAGCCAAGACCAGTATCCTTTTAAAAGCATTGCTAATGTCATCAGCTGAATATGGTTTAATCTATTTTGCTCTTGCATAGTTTCTGTACACACGCCTGTGTGGGTGAGCGGGTACTTGTACCCTTTGTTGACTCGGGAGTTTGATAGCATCTCGACTAAATCTATCTGCCTTAAGTTATCGACGGAAGCGTCTTTAGTCTTACATCTGGGGTAACGTCTGTATGCCACTGCATGTGGAGTTCTTTAGCTATGATTTCCATTTAGACCATTAAATTTTTTATAATTAATTAGTATATATATATATTTTAATAATTTACTAACATTTTATTTGTCCCATTCCCAAATTGACTTTAGGCTTCATAACACCAGGTACAGCAGCAGCTCTCTCGCTCAATCTCGCATTGGTAAGGCAGAAAATGATTTTCTTAACTGTTGAGCCTAACTCATCATAAGCTCTGAGTCTGTTGCCTAAATCATCAAAGCAGCATAAACTATATCCTGTTTTTGCATGCTTCATCGAGGGCATTGTTCCCCATGTCACCACTCACCAACTTCTTCCTCAGCTTCGTAATAGGTCTGCAAAATTTGTAGCCTGGGACGTGTAATTTAAAAGGTAGTTTATTTACCATAGTGTTTGACAGACCCGATCCCTTTGTAAAAACTTGAGCTGGTTAGATAGTCGATTTGCGGCATAGTTTCTGAAACTGCGACTTGTTTGTCCCACACACTTCGCATTTACTCCTCAGGAGTTGTCATTTATTAGATGTTATGATGATAACTTGGTCCATAGTACCAGTAACTAGCTTACACTTGAAGCAGTGCATTTAAAAAATATTAAACTCATAAAAGTTTTCAATATTTGTTTAAGCACTTTTTTGAAAAAAATTGTATTTATATAATAAAGAAAATCACTCCCTTCTTATCCATGTAGAGCAGACTAGACCAGACCAAACTATAGGAATCGAGGTGAAAGGTAAGTGTAGTACTAGGAAAAGCACTATTGGGGTTGACATATTTGACCTTACTTGATGTAATATCCTTTTCAACGACACAAATGATTGGCATAATTTCACTCAAAGCTTTTTCATCGAAAACCAGTCCGTAGGCATAAAAGTTTTCCACTTCCTGTTGGAGTTGACTCACGGATTGTTCATTTTCAGGGCATCTGGAATTGTTCTGTCTGTCATCATTCACGTTTTGCCACTGTCTGTCCTGCAATCAGGGCCTTGAATTAGAATCAGTTCTCAGTGTAGTACTGTAAGCAGGTACAAAACGGGATTCTTTTGCGTAAATTCTTTGGTTTCACGTCGCCATCCTTCCCAGTCGTTACAGGGCTGTGCGATATTGTTGAATTTGAAATGTTGTGCTCGCAAGTTGCTGTTAGGTGCTAAGGGGAGGAGCCAATTTAGCAATGGCGTGGGGGCTTAGCAGAGGTGGTTGCAGTACTGGCTGCGGGTTGTAACTGTTTTTGAGAGGGTGTCCATCTGTTCATATTTTGTTGTATATTCCTCATACTGTTGAACAGAGCAGTTTGAGCAGGCTCAAATTCGTTATAGCTTCTATTGGGTGGATTTACTTTCATATATCTGCATTGTGATTGTAGAAGAGACGTTTGGACCTGGTTAACAGTAAGAGTGCTGGGGTGTTCTGCAATAATTCTGTAACAGTTTGAAGGTGAGCTTATGAAGTCGATACTTGCAAGAGGTAATGACCAACTTTTGCATCATCAACGGCTCGTTCAGTGGTGATCCAGCTCTTGTAAAATCCATGGACTCTGGTTAAATAGACAATAACGTCTATCTAGAATTGATGATGACCCTTGTTAATTCCAAAAATAATGTTGTCTGCATGGCTTGCGTGTACGTCGCATAGGTTGTGGTAACCTTGTTCCTGACAGTCTTGGCCTGCTCAATCCTGTTGAATTGGAGTAATAATTCAGGGGATAGTGTCTTAAAAAGATGTGACAGACAGGCATCGTTTGCTGTTTGTCACACAGCTTCTGCAGGGGATTCATTAATTGATCTAGCTATACGTAAAACTGGAAGTAACCATCCTTCTGTCCTAACTACACACTCGGACTGCCTATCCCACATCTCAAAGTTCGTTTCCATTAAATACGGTGTACCTTTATATGTTGGCATGGGAAGGAATTGGAAGTTTGAGGGGATTGGAGAGACTCGATACCAGTTTGAAGGTCATTTTCGTTCCTGTCAGTGACGTGGGTTTTGGAATTATGTCTCTTCTCATGTTTTGGATGGGGAGGCATAACAAACGGTATGGAATAGAAAAAAGGTGGATGTCACATCTACTAGAAATACGTAAAGAATTAAAGAAGTCGTTAAGGTGTCGGTAAAAAGACATCAGAATTGGTCGTCGCCTAGCATTTAATGCAAAGAGTGTGTCAAGATATTTTCTGTACAAAGACGTCAAAATTGACAAGATTCGCCATGGTTATGCTACCAAGTGATAAATTAATCTGCCACAAAGCATCCCTAATCCAAAGGTAGTTGTAATTTAAAGATAGGTGAGGCCCTTTTAAATGGATTCGAAGGTACAGAAGTTTTGTAACAAAAATATGCGAGTCCTCAACCTTTTGTTGGAGGACCTTGATGTATATTTGTCAGAGACATATGCCACATAATCATTGTACTTTTACATAAAACTGCACAATTAAAAAACTTTGGCATGGTTAAAATACATTTTGCGTGTATTATTCGACATAATTTCTACTAAGTTAAGATTTTTAGGCCTATACTTGAGTGCAAAGCACTTCGAATACTAAATTACCCAAAGGGAAAATGTACTAATACGTTCGCAAATTCATCAAAACATTGCATAATCAATGAATACCAATTAAATAAATATTCTTACATTTCACACGCTGTATCAGATCCCAAAACAGTAGATATCACATCGTTCAGGAACCGGGCCGAGTCCAGAAAGACTGAATACCAAAAACCGCATGTCAAATGGCTAAATAAGGCCAGCCTAGTTCCATTTGTGCTGTTCACACCTCATCAAATTTTTGTCACCAACACCATAAAAAAGTATAACAATACTTTAGCAACCAATGCTTGAAAAAGAAAACGGTGAACATAGTAACGAAGGTGTAAGAGAAAAACGTAATAATACGGAGGGTAACACTAAGTAGGACAGGAGAAAAAGGGGAAGAGGTTTCGAAGAGAGACATAATAAGGGGCACACACCTTAAAGGACAGCAGCACTGAAGTAAAATGTATTTATCAATCACACATCCAAGGACACTACAGATTGTAGTAGAATTTCTTCATAAAAGACCGAAACTTTCTATCATGATTTCATTTCCAAAGTTTAAATTTGAGAGGTCTGAGGAATTTTTAGTATATCAGTTATTAGTGTCGATCTTAGTAAAGACAATTTGTTATCCCCATCCATTTGTAAATATGAATAAATCGTAAGAAATGTAGGATAATATCTACAGGCAGTTAAAACAATATTTACCTTTTAGGAGCAAGAAAGTCGACATTTATTTAGAGCATCAAAAGTTTACACACCACTTGGATTCTGTCACACAATAACACCAAGTAAGTTATTCACTGGCGTTCACGTTATTGATAGGTGTTTACTGTTTTCAATTTCTATGTACAACTCTGAGTTTTCTGTTAAAAGGGACAGACTCAAAAAAGCCAGCGGAAAACATCATATTTTTAAATCAACTTTTAATGCAACAGAAATGATTCCACAATTTCATAAAAGCTTTCGAAGTTTTAATTTTCGAAAGCAGTTGCTACCTTTCTTGGTCTTAATTAAATACAAATCGCTGGAAATAATACTAAGGAAAATTGGAAACAAGCCAACAGCGACAAACATACACTAGAAATAACGTAGTTCAGTAAGCCACCTGTATGCACTTACGTTTCGTCGGAGTTGCATGACCCGGATTCGAACCAGCTACCCAGTTCGCCCCCAGATCACTTGCATAGCGCCTTAGTCGCTATGGCCACATCCTCAACTGGCATAAAGATAACTCACTGGACCCGTTATTAAGGTCACAACCGTGACCAGGTCTCCATTCGACCGAAAGTCACTCGGCCAAAGACAATGGAGAGGGAAGACAAATCATACACTCATACCTTTCTTGGACAACTACAAAACAATAAAACATTTACAATGCTTAAGACTTATATTGCTAACATCAATGGTCGGGAATCTTGGCACCTAATGCAATACACCACGTTACGTAGATGGTTCACCTTCAAATTTTCAATTGACTCAGTCAGATTGAGTCAAGCGGGTATGATTTGGTATAAAGAGATGGAATAAAGTTTAAAGAATCGAGTTAAATTCCCGACTCTACAAGAAAATAATTTTCTTACTGTACTTGTACAACTCTTTCATTGTTGTAGCCGTGCATTAATTTTGGTTAACAATGAATTCGATCGTAGAAAACGGTGCGGTGGTACTACCAAGATGACTGCCAGATGTGTCGTGCCATCTTACTACCAAGAAGGTGGCATGCCACAGAAGAGAAAACACACAGGAATAGATCTGCTGAATTTAAAAATATATGTATTGTTGAACACTTAAACAGAAAAAATACAGGAATATAAAAATATATTTAACAGATATGGCCTTGTGATATTTTTATAATATGGGTGTATTCTATCGGGAGCACAAATCTATACTCTACTAACAGCACATGCTGTTGTACAGTCGCGGCCAAAAGGTTTTGCACATTTCATCTCTCCAACAATACGCTGCACGAACAGTAATCACGTTGGACGATGCCATCAAGTTGCAGTCATTGTTGGCAAGTTCTACGGAAGCATGTGAGATTTATTAAATTTCAACAATTAACACAATTTTGTGCTTACTTTTTCTGTATCGAATAGTTAGCTGCGAAAGAAAACAGCACAAACAAAACTATAAATTTTAAGCGTCAACAGGCTATACAATATCTTTACTCACTGCGGTGATTTACAGGTAAAGAGACGGTTGAAGAGAATAGCAATGCCATGGGCATAGGCGTATGCAGAAAAGTGGGTACAATTGAAAAACCAAAACCAATGCAAAAGAACAAATATTTCGATGAACTTTTTCGAGGTGGGGGGGGGAGATGAGGCTTAATGGGGCGTCGACAGCTTGGTCATTAGCGCCAACCTCAGTCACAGTGCAGTGGTCCGGGTTGCCACTGCACCACACATTACAGAGATATTATTCAAACCCCTAATCTAAATCTTGTCATACATCTGCACCTCCTGCAAAAATTGAAAACCGGACAGGAGGACAGACTTATCGCCCAATTGACGCACAATGTCATGCGGAAGATGGAAACGACGACGAAAACCATCAAGATGGCAACAATCAACAAGGAAGTGCCGGACCGTAAGTGGCCGCCGACACCAATAACATTCAGGAGGGTCAACCCCCCGCAAAAGGAAACAGTGAGTAAGTCGAGTGTGACCAATGCGCAAATGGGCCAACACCACCTCCTCACGGCGACTGCGGCGACACGCCGAGTGCCATTCCTCAACAGTGCCTTTAATAGCTCGTAATTTATTGCCGTCCTGTCCATCCCACGAGGCTTGACAAAAAGCATGTAACCTCAGACGCAGAGTTGGAAAAGCTCCGAGGGAACAAGGCTGAGATCCCTTCCGAGAGGGCCAGAAAGGGCCCCTTTTGCTGCAGAATCCGCTTGCTCATTTCCACCTATCCCAACATGGCCCGGGATCCAGCAGAAAAGCACAGTTTTCCGCTGGCCAGGCAAGCGGGAAAGCAAAGCTTGGACACGTTGTGTCAAGGGGTTCCGAGGATTGTAAGTCGCCAAGTCGAGGTGGGGGTTTGGGGGGGGGGGGGGCCAGAGAGGGAAAAAAAAGGCATCTGCGGTTAAAAACGGGCGCGCTCATGCCCCAAGTGCTCCAAAGTACATATGCCATCGCCCACGGGCTTCCTTCACGTTTTCATCAAATGCTGAATAATTAATTAACATATAAGACTGAAATTGTTAAGATTGACAGATTATTTAAGGGAACTGGATGCCCTCTGTTTAGAAACCGGAAACAGATTCTCGTCTGCATTGAAAACCAGATACTTTCTTATTTTCCCCTTCTCATCCTCCAACCCCCCCGTTTCAGACGACACGTGACGATATGAGGAGGATGTAGCTAAAAAAGGCCGCTCTTGTCATATTTGCCAAAATTTCAGCAGTTTCACAAATGTTTGGTCGATTTTCACACCATTTTAATCGTTTCGGCAAGAAATTTTTACTGGCGGAAAAAGCGAATCAATATGTTAAAGCACTGAAAAAATAATATGGGACAATTTTTCTTAATACAGTTGGTGTCGAAGACAGTGGCGGAAACAGAGCTGCAGTTAGGAATTATTATTTGGTGGGGGGGGGGGAGCAAAATGGCAATTTTACGCTCCCCCCACTATAATTACTCCCCACCGCAATTAATGCTCCCACTGCAATTTTACCACCCCCTCCAACCGCAATTATGCTCCACCACAATTTTACACCCATCACTGTTTAATCCCCAACCGCTATTTTTACACCCAATTACTGCGACAGAATGCAGTCCAGCTCTTAAACTAAAACGAAAACAATTTTTTAAAAGTAAAAATAAATTGAACTTGGAAAATCTTTTTTGCGCCCCGCTTCAGTCTTTTTTATTTGGAAAGGGGGGGGGCTTGTTTCTTGGCTATCCACTGCCCTGGGCAGAAAGGTCTGCTGTTGGACACCCTCTCTACTCCCTCTCTGTGATGCTCGTCTTTAAAAGGCGTTCTAGGACAGCCAGTAGTCTACGTAAAAGGCCAATTTACTGCAAAACAGGCTTGGTATTCCACAGTAAATTATAATAGTTACATTATATCTGCGTAGTTATGTAAATTTTTTTGTTTTACATTATAAATAACCGTGAGCTCTCCTGAATTCTAACTGGTATTTTTAAACATGTTTGCTCTTTAGAGTATTTCTTCATATCAAGGACTGCCTGTAAGCCTCAGTATGAATTTCCATGTTAAACGTCAAACTTTGAAATCCTATAATTTCGCCCAGAATTGACACAGACCAATGAGATAAAGTTTGGGGTCATGTCGCAACTATTTCACTGCGTTAAAAATTTTTATAACAACAATCAAACCGTTCTGCGTGCACAGTATGGCCATTTTTTGTTGTTGTTGTTGTTAGGACTCGTTGCCCTCACCTGGAGACCGAACCAATGTAACGACTTTCATGTTCTATAGCTTAAAAAGTAGGTATGGATAAGACCTAGGGCATTTCGAATGCTATTTTAGCGTGACTACAATACTTGTGACGGAAAGGCAAATGGGCTCGACATTTTTGCTCTCATCTTGAGATCGAATCAATAAACCGATTTTCAATTTTTATGGTTTAAAATTATAGGTACTAACAACGACCAAGGCCTATTGAATGCAATTTTAATATGACTGCAGTATTCTTTTCGAAAGAGCATTTATTATTGTAGAGCAGTGTGCAGAAATCATTAAGTGGAATAACACAAATTCTGGTTAGGTTAGGTTAGGTTAAGTAGCATTTAACAAGTGCATACATACATATAAACATACGCTTTTGGCCGTGTCTGTATGGCTCATCGGTATAGAAACTCGGCCTTTGGTTTCAAAGGTCGTAGGTTCCATTTCCCCACTCAGGCAGTCTGACATATAAGTCCAAAAGGTAACATAAATAGGTGTGCATCTGTATTTATTAACTCTTGTTGAGCCTTCGGCAGAGATACTATAGCTAACGCACAGAGATACGAAACGGACAATCATCCCTCATGCTGGAGCGCGAGTCTGGCTCGAGGCAGCGCGCATCCACGCCCTCGTGCGGCTAGGCGGGTAAACTCCCGTGATAGAAGCAGTGTTTCGCTAGGTTTGGCTATCCGGTGATCGTTACCGTCGTACGCTGCCTGTATTATAAAATAAAATTAAGGGATAATAACTTAGCTTGCTTTTTTCCCCCAGCTAAATACACTCCTCCCTTCGCATCAGAATAATGTAATAAATAGAAGCATCTAGGCCGAATTGTGAAAAAAAAAACTGGTTCTAGGTAAAAGAACTGATAAAGTTTAATTACCAATGCAGCATTAACGCCAGAGCAGTCAAAAAGGCGTTTAAAAAAAACATAGGCTATATATTAACATGCATTAAAACATAATGTTATGGGGGGGGGAGGTGGCCAAACAAAATCGTAAAACTAATTCGTTTTATTTAAAGGTCTCAATTACGAGTACGAAACATAACTCAAAAAATTTTTCATGCTCAAGTTTATTTACTTAAATATTAATTTACGATCCATTAATTTATTGTAGCAAACACTCCACCCTGCCCCTCCCAAAATAAAAATAAGATCTCTACGGCTATAATGAAGCAGGATTTCAACCTTTCAAACAAATTTTATTTTAATAATTTATAAAGCTTTCAGCAAATGAAACTGTTTCATAGTGCCACTCCAAGACATGCTTCTAGTACCGTGAGTTGAAAAACGGAAAAGATGTGTTAGAGGGAATTATTCATCCACAACCGAAAAGGTTCAGTAGATGATAGCTACAATGAAAAAAGGTTGAAAAAAAAATAAAAATAGTCGTAAAAAATCTTATAAAGCAACATTGTAATTTACCATAATGAAAAAAAGTAAGAAACTTGAAAAAGTCGGAAATAAATTTATTTTCAGTAATGAAGACTTGGTTACAGTGCATTTTTTTTGTGGGTTACCGGTACATTATAATAAATAAATAACTTTTAACTTAAACCAAATCTACGAGTTGGAACTTGAAATTATCTTGTTTTTTAAACTTTTAAACTAACAAAAAATAGTGATTGCTCCCCACCCCAAAAAAGAAAAGTTTTCAAACCTTAAAAAGTATTTTCCAACCCCTCCCCTCCACCCCCCCCCCCAACAATAATAAAATTAATTATTGTAAGCTCATTTAATTACTGTAATTGGTTTAAGGAGAAAATGCTGTCATGTGATATGTTTAAAAATGTACGACACATTTTTTATTGTCCTGTGTAGTTTACGCTATTTTCATCTTTCGGAAATAAGATCTTAAAAATGATAGGAAAGGAAGTAATCTTTCCTTTAGAATTGCTGCAATTCACAGCACTATTCCACGTGCTGAGTGTTGCTTTATGGGCGTTAAAACCTGACGTATCTACGATTTGTTTGGCCCTTACTGTGCTCCAAAAAGGCATAACGAAAAAGAATAGCTTAACCTGTTATCGTTGTTCAGTAGGCCTACCCATTGTTTCTTCTGTTTCAATTGTTGTTTATCTCCATACGTCAATAATAATAATTGTCCATAATGGTTTTAAGAGAACATTGTATTACGGTGCTATTTCCGAGCAAAGGAAAATCAAAGCGGGAACGAATGTTTACATAGATGTTTACCCGGCTAGGCGCTTGGAGCGCTGCGTGCGTTTCCCGAAATGCACAGCGACGCGCGACCTCGCAAATTTAATACAGCGATTCGCATCTCTGTGCGTTAGCTATAGTATCTCTGCCTTCGGCTTTCCGTCTCTAGTCATTTTCGGATGTTAGAGGCTTCACAAAGCAAACAACAGGAGAACCAACAAAACTACGAACAAAAGTTGTTCGAAATACCCTAGAACGTGCAACAATACGTCCAGTTTGACGATCATCTGTTAGTTGCTGCACTGCACGTCACCTGCCATTGTTTCAATCATTCATTACTCTTCAAACCTGTTCGAGTATTACAGGAGAGTTTAGGAAGAAATATTTAAAAAATATTAATGAATAGTGAAAAGAGACGTAACTGATACAGTTTACATAAATATAGTAGAAGCTCATTCAGCGTATGATCTTCAAATATTAAAAAAATAAAGAGAGGTTCATAGAAAATTTACAAAGTATAGAAAAGTTGTTGAATAAGCAGCAGTTTAGCTACGAGTTCCTCATCAGGTTCACTGCACTTCATTCAGTCAGCATATATTTTAGGTAGACTGCATTTTCAGCTGTTTGTTGTAAAATTACACGGCCTCGATTTGTCGTAATTATTAAAACCCTGGTTTCTGTAATGGTACGGGAGGTGTAGGGAAGCTATTTATCACCACTGACAACCATTTTAAACATCCTTTAAAGTGGGAGATGACTGTGTTTAAACAAAAACTTAATGCAATAACAACGAAACGCAATGAAGATAACAACGTAGCTAATGAGTTGTCATCTTCCGTTTGGCAGTACAAGGTTCCACTTTGCGTGTTAGTTAAAAAAAATAAAAAACTAGTTTAGTGGCAGAAAGTAAGCAAAATAAGAGATATAACCGCCAATAATTGATACACTAGCTTAAAAGGGCATAAAAGTGTTTGTAGTGGGCCTGTCTGCACATTGCACATCGCACTAAACACGTTTGCAGTAGGAATGGCGACCAATCTAGGCTATAGCTGAAAAGTATTTACGGAACACGACAAATAATAATGCGACCTACTAAAAGCCATCCTAATCGAGTGAAATGCATTGAAGCCTGAAGTGGAACACTGCTTTGAGTGAAATGCTAAATAGATTCGTTCATAGGAAATAATAATTCCTCGAAAAACAAACGATGACACCTGAGGCCTACACTTACCGCTCAAAGATTTGTTTAAATTAAGTAGAACATATTTTAGATATTTTTTTTGTCAGCTTTGTAATGGAAGCGTTTACGCTAACGTTATTACGATGGGTGTTGATCACTCTCGAATTATTTTAAAGTTACTTATTTCCATTTACACCGTAGCTTTTTACTTTAGGACACCAATTTTCCACACTCAAGTGTATCCGGACTGCAAAGGGTATTATTTTTCCGTACGTATATTTTCTATTTTAAGTAATGCTCACTTTCAAACAGAATCTCCTGGAGATAAAAAAAAAAAAATACGATAGAACTTTCAGAATGGCGTTCACAAAAGCTAAAAATACGTCACAAGGATTTAGGGTCGTCCTCAAAGATGCTGTGTTATTTTTTTATCTAGTGTTTAAAAAAAAACACGAATCCATAGCTTTCATTACTATCTTATTAATCGGAAACTATAAACAAAGCTACATTTTGGAATTCCATTCATACCGTTACTGCTACGACATTCTTTTGCAAACCATTCTAGACTACCGTAGTTTACTTGAAAAATGCTTGCCCGGCAACAATAAAGCCTCGAGCTAGCAATTAGCCAGCGCACACTCACGCCCAATTCAGCCTATTGTTGGGGCTCTTGAGGCTGCAAAACCTTTTGGCCGCGACTGTACCTACGAGTCACGTCTTGTCAATTTTTATTTTATTTTATTTCTCACTCCGTCGTCCCATTCATCAGATCTTGACTGGACTAACGACTTCCCCAATTTTCTCACGGATGAGCATCTAATCCACTTTGACACAGACTTTAATGTGATGCCAAATCGTCTAAGAATGATAAGTATGCTACTCGTTCTGATTTCCTACTGAATTTATCCAGCCAAAACGAATACGGCAATTCGTTTGCTGTCGTGGGCTTGACTATTCAAAGTCTAAACATCCATAACGCTGATCTTGAAACTCCGGTCTCTAACCTAAACAGTTCTGACGTAATTTCCGTTTCCGTAACTTGGATTCATCATGGGCAGGAATGCATTTTTGGACTGAGTAATTATTCAGCCATTGAAACTAATTTTGGAAAGAAACCTAATGATCATGGTGGAGTGACGTTTTTTATCAAAGAAAATTTAATTATGTTAGGAGACAAGATCTTGAGCTTCAAACTATACGATAGACTGCCAATCCCTTTTCACTGAAATAAGTTTGCTAATAAAACGGTAATCACTCGTGCCATCTATAAACAGCCCAATTCAAATTACCAAAAATTTCAAACTGAACTTGAAGCTACTCTTCAGAAATTGCGCAAATAAAAAGCCATTGTTTATCTCATTGGTGATTCCAATTTAAACTTATTAGAGCATGAGAAGGAACCAAGCATTATTAGATGGCTTGACCTGACCCAAATTTCAGGGTTTATTCCCTCTATCACCATTTCTAACAGAATTACCGAGAATACGGCTGCCATTAATGACATCATTTTTTTGCAATAATTATAAATAAGGCCTTTTTTGCATTTGTTCTTTCAGAACCTATTTCTGACCACCTTGCAACCTTGCACACACCAATTTTCAATAATAATGCAAACCCAATATCCACGACTGAATACTGGGATAGAAATATAAATTTCACTTCTCTTGAAAAATTTAAAATATTGCTTAAGAAGCAGAAGCTTCTTCCAGATGAAATGTGTAATGTGAATACAATGTACAATCTCTTTGTAACCACATTTAAAACCATTTACGAAGTAGTGTTTCCAGTAAGAATAAACATAAAAAGAAATAACAACATAGCCCATGGATTACCCCAGCTATCAAAACCTCCTGTTAAACAAAATTACATTATATGGTAACTTTCTTTATAAAAATTATGTTCAAATTCACAACGGAGTCATTAAAGAGACTAAGAATAAATAAATTTGAAATGTTCTAAACGAAGCGAGTCAAGACTTGAAAGCCACCTGGCAGGTCCTAAATCATTCATGGGCAGGAATAAAAAATGTAATTGTACCAAAGAAATTAATATGCACAGGAAAATTTTTAGAATTCCAGCACAACTCGCAGATGCTTTTAAAAACTGCTTCAGCTGAATAAGCAGTACTCTTGATAGTAATATTCCTACTTCAGGAAAAATGATACCAAGAACATACTTCCGCCAACATTTAGTGTCACAACTTTTTTAACACCCTGTACGGCTACAGAGATTAGCTATATTGTTGTAAACTAGAGGAAAATAAAATCAACCAGGTACGATGGTGTATGCATATCGATTATCAAGAAAGTGGCTCAGCAAATTGTTCCACCACTTAATGATAGTTAATGTTAGCTTCATAGAAGGCAAATTTTTCGATGATCTTAAAATAGCTACTCATTCCAGTTTACAAAGCTGGATCAGTTAATGAAGTCAGTAACTGTATGCCTGTTTTAATTCTCCCAATTATGTTGAAGTTTTGAAAGGACTACGTTTATCTGACTAATGACTATATTCCTTTTTAGAGACCAATAAATTATTGACCAACCAACCAATCTGGCTTTCGTGCTGGAATAAGTACGGAGGATGCTACTCTTAAAATGGAAAATTATGTTATGGACTCTATCTTGAAAAAATCATTACATTATTGCAATTTTATTGATCTCAATAGGCTTTGAACATAAACGTTTGTTAGACAAACTGTTCCTTTGTGGCAATCGTAGCACAGCCTACGACCGGTTTGTTAGCATCTGCTGGACCGAGAACAGTACATTCAGATCAATGATTTTAGATTGTCTAGCTCACACATCAAGTCTAAGTTTCTAAAGGTTCCATTCTCAGACCTTTGCGGTTTTTGCTGTACATTAATGAACTACCTTTAGTATCCCTTTCACTTCTTTCTATTCTCTTTGGTGATGACACAACTGTCAATATCCTTGGCAAAAACAACAAAGTTCTTGAAAAAATTCTAAATGACGAGTTAAAAAATTGTCTGACTGGCTTTACGTGGACAGGCTGTCTTTAAATGCAGATAAAAGTAGGTTATGGTCTTTTGTGTACATCAAAGCCCTACAATTACAAACCTAACATGTACATCAGTGGAATGAAATTAAAATAACTGAGCTCTACTTTATTTCTTGGGTTGAGAATCGACTACAAGCTGAATTGGAATGGACATATCCCTTAAATTTGCAATAAAATTTGTAACGCCAGTGGCATTCTACACATATTAAAGAATACTCTCCATACTAAATATCTCCTCTAGCTTTACCATTCACTCATATAACCATGTTTAATTACTGTCCTCTAACATAGAAGAACATTAGGAAAACTAATAAACTTAGATTACACATATTTAAAAAAAAGAGTTGTCATATCTGTACTTCACCAACCATCTAAAGAGCACAGTATTCCTCTATTTACCAAGTTAAAGGTCCTGCCTATTGATGGTATATTGGAATACAGAGTGGGTGTATATAGGGCAGTGACACAACATAGTATTATTGTGTATTACTCTATGGTGGAGCCTGTACCTGGGTTAGCTGCAAGGAGCACTGGAGGGCGAAAAGAAGGTCGTCTTACTGAAGCCAATGCTATTAAACTGGATTTCTTAAGCCTATAACGCGCGAATTTGTTGTTGGAGAAAACAACGTTCTTTTAAGCCTAAGAAAGCCGCTCTCAAAGTACTGTCTTGAGTAGAAGTGCCGTTGTTTTCCGTTACATTTTAATCTAGTGCACCTTGTAGCTATTACCTCCAAATGGTGTTTCGTAGCCAATATGACGTCACTTGATGCTGCTCTATGCATATAAACATCCTGGTACCTTGTAATTTAACCGTGAAGAGCACAATCATAATACACGCTCCGCCACCAAATGTCATCAATTCTTTCATCGGACAACGAAATACAAAATTTCTTGAAGAAGCAAACATGCCACATCTCGAATAAGATTCCAAATGATATTAGAATATGTGACTACCTTATTATTTTCCGCCAAAAAAACTGTTCAGCTATGATATGGAAAACCTTTTTCTCCTCTACTAACACATGCTCCGCACCCCCTACATTTTATTGTCTTAATTGTTTTAATTTTTTTTCATAATACTTCTAGATTTGTCCATGCCACTAGTTTTTCAAATCGAACCGTACTTTACTTGTTTTAACTTGTTAAAATTAAGTTGCCCAAATCTTGGCTTCTAAAAAGACCTTATTCTTAGCATTTATTTTGTAGGAGTTTTTTATATTTGTTGTGCAGCCTATTTTGCTTCTGTTCAAGCCTCTTTCAAATCCAATTTTTTTTCACCAACTTATACAGGTTTTTCTCAAAATTGTCAGCTGCTGCCAGTCTTCATGTGGTGTTATCCTCAATGTATAGTTTTCGCCATGCCTTCAGCTTAAAACTCAAGATGAGCTATGTTTGACGAGTATCATAACGTTTTGCTTGCAGAATTTTAATTTTCGAAAGTGAACCACGTATTGTTTTTGTTATAGAGGTTGGATGTTAGCTTGGTGGTCGTTTTAAACTCATGATCAATATCCGTGGTGACTATCCTTTTGGGAAACTTGAAAACATTGATTCTGAAGCCAGAGGGTACAGTAGTCGTCGTGTGCACAATTTCATTTGGGTAGGTAGTCAAAGTCCATATCTAATAAGTATCCATATTCTCCTTTACCCGGCATCAAAAAAGATATCTACCTTTCTGATCTCACGTTTTGGGAACAACCTAAAGTTTTTGCATGGCAACTGTTGTATCAGCGTTAAGCCATATAGATTTTTGGCATCCCAGTAGAATGATGAGAAAGCTGATTGGTCATTCAGGGAGGATTATTTGGGGAATGCATCTTTTGTCAATGACACGTCCGTTGATGTCGAAAACCCCGCATCTGATCCCAGCTTATTATCGTTCGTAAATAATTCGACTAGAGCAGTAGTCTGTGAAGTGCCGCTCAAGAGTTGAGAACTGTCACTGAAATGTAATCGCACGGATCCAGATGATAATTTCTGAAGCAGAGAGTGTAAAATTTTATAAAGATTTAGACAGAGGGTAAACGTAAGTCATTTGGTCCACAGTATAGTAAATAGTGAAAACCTTGGAGGCATACTCAAACCAGTTCGTGTGTGTTCGTATTACTCCTCACTAATGTCTTCTTTTTTTCAGTTTAAAGTAGAATGCTTCTCTACGTGGCATTTATGGGTCGTTAAAGGTTTCCTTGTGATCACAGGGATAGCAGCTTTTCGTAAAAACAGGTTTAATATGTCGTCCATAGAGGGATCAAACTGCTAAGTGAAGGAAGTTCCAGTCCACCTCTCGAAATTAAAAAATAACTTCCACTATTTTTAGGGTATGTGACTGACTTGCATAACCAGGGAGGAAACCAATATGTTACGTCCGTCTACGAACCTTCTTCTTTCGGGAATTTTGTGACAATAACCTGCTCTTATTATTTCCGCATAACTAATTAAACTTGAAACGTTTTTACAAAAACCACGTTGCCGGAGAAATAGGTTTTGACGAGTTTAAATGCACATGCCAAGCGTGTTTTAAACGTCCATTCGGCTTTCTAACGATCGATAAAATGTTTCCATTAGCGAAAGACCATGTAACGAAAAAGGGGGAAATAAATATAATGAATGTGAAGCAAAAAGTAGTTAATTGCCGTAAGAAATGTAGAAAAAAGTTTTCATAGCAAAAGTTCGGTAAAGCGACTTACAAAACTGTCAGTTTTTTGAGTTCCTAACGAATCTTGAAAACTATGACTCTTCCCACTTCCAAAGAAACTGAGAAAGAAGAAGTCATGAAAAGGATCCTAAGAAAAACCAAACGAACTTTAAATTAAGGATTCAAATGACGATAAATTTGGATTCTTCGATGAAGGACAATTACCCGATCGGTAAGTCACCCAATATTGCACAGCTATCACCTAGAGTTGACGACGTGCCGTCAATATTGAAGTGCCTCTGGTGGCTCCACGTTCGTGTATGCTGGAACGAGAAAAGAACACAAATACTCGCAGGCTCTCTCTGCACGTTCCACCTCGTTTTGAATATTAACACAACAAATCCGCAACAGGTTGATGCCCAACATAATTGGATCAACATCAGCCTTCTTTTTAAGAACGTACTTTTAGCAATGGAAAGACCCCCGAATCTTTGGGTTAGTCTCCGAGTTTGAGACTTAAGAAATTGAGATTGGGGATAGAACCATGAAAATGCACCAGAACAACATTGTAGTAGCAGAAAAGCAATTTACTGCTCATAAGCAGGTGTGGAGTCTGTTGTTGGTTAGTGACTTGCAAGATAGCACTTATTCACCAGATGTCACCAATGCAATTTATCAAAACAACAACCCTCAAACAAAAAAAAAGTCATCGATCAACAAAATATTTGAAAATTATCATGCCTATCTAAGACGATATTAAAATGGCCAAAACTGGGAAAGGTATGAATAAAGCGTTTTACCGATTTCAGTGGCATATATACGATCCGAACCAATTGGTTAATTGATTAAGGGTCTCAATGGCTCTAAATTAGCTGGCGGTGATGACCATATAAACCATGAACATATAAACCATATAAAACGTTATAGCATCCATAAAAAAGTAAACAATCTATTGTAATATATATCTCGATTAATTAAAAAATGAACAATATGGAAACGTTAATTTTATAACTTCACAAACCTGTGAGATGAGATTTTCTGCTATGTATTGAAAATGTACTTTGCATGAATGATCTGTGGGAGGCGGATTTGGTCGATATGACGTCGTTTTATCATAAGAATAAGGCTAATAAGTTCTCTGCTTATGGTGAATAACGTCTGGTTAGAGTACCAATCAAGTCACAGTCAGGGCCAGATGTTTCAGTTGCTTTCGAATCGATTTTGAGAAACATTATTACGTCCAAGCATCTAGGGTCCAATGTAGGAAACGAAATTTACAACCTGAACTTTCTTGAATTGATGAAGAAACATAAAAATAAACTGTATACAATGTACTCGGGTATGATAGCGATCATGGTCGAACGTTTTCGTAGTTCATTGTAGAAGCTTATGTGGAAAAACTTTATGAGACGAAGGAATTGTCAGTTGCTAGACATTTTTAAGATAGTGCTCGCGCCGTAAAATGGAAGACGCCATCTAAGTATCAATAAGAAGCCCTATGATGTTATGATCGAAGATGAATGCAATCCTCATTGCTTCAGGTCCAAGAAATCAAAAGAGGTACCACAATGTAAAGCTATGGATCTCGTCCAAGCATGGAAGATTGAAAGGTAAATTTTCTTAAAGGACATGAACAGATGTGGACCAACAAACTCTGTATGATTAAGAAAGAAAAGAAAACTACCTGGTCACTTACATACTAAAGAAACATGTACGGCATCCCAGTACGACGAGCTCTCCACAAATTTGAACTAAAAAAACCTGTGGTGCAGAATTAGTCCTGATTTAAAAAGTTGGAAAGAAGGGTAAAGATGGAAGACTTTACGTAAAGTGTAAAGATTATGATGAAAAATGAAAGCGCAGACTGGATGAGTTTACTAGTATGATTTCAAAAAAATGTATAATGGAAATATCTTATGGGTATGACAACCTTATAGTATCTGTCAGTATTTAAAAGTTAGGCTACTCTCATTCAGTTAAATATAGATGAAATTTTGTGGATTTTAGTTGTCCTGATGTTGACCTTGTCAATCAGCTGACACATTGCCAAATCACTTACTTTCCATGTATTTTGTACCGCAAAAGGAGGCAGGTTATTAACCCAAAATTGTTGGGTGTGGGCCATGTACGATGTGGATACGGGATGCAGGTAGTGGAGGAATTTTAGGAAATTCGACCTAAGAAATTAGCAGGAAGTTGAAACTTAGCATACTAGTTAGTGATGCTTTGCTGATGACGCTGTTAAAAGTCCCCATAAATCCCAGCTGTGTGTCAGCCACCATCTTGGAAAATGGCACCCGATTTTCGGTTTTTTGGCAATAACTAGAGAAGATTCAAAGTTAGCAAAATTTACCAAGAGACAAAATTTCTCACTCAGAAAAAGACAAACTTTTTGTATGAAACATTTTTTTGTATTAAGAAAAATAAAAAAGTTACAGACTGATACAAATTTTAAATTCTGCAGTTTAATGCTAACATGCAAATTACTACTAGTTTTATGGATGAAAAGAAGCATTATGAGCTCTGAATACAGATTGTAAGATCCTATTACATGTCCATGTGAGATTGTCAGTGTCATATTATATATTCTCTGAGAAAATTACACACAATAAACTTATTGTTCAATCCTTAGACTTCTGCAGTAGCATCTCGACAGGTATGAGTTGTCGCAGGTATTACTTAGTTCCTTCACACTCTCCACCCATTAGTTGGGCGGTTAGTGGTGGAATTGTTCACCTTCTGTGAAAAGCGTGAAATTAGGCATGAATGCATAGGAAGGGTCACTTCAATAAAATACCTGTGATAGCAGGTTCAAACCCCCCCTCCCAGGGGATGGAGTGATTCACCCCCCATAAAGTTTTTTTGGGGGCCTTAACCGTCAACAAATTAAAAGCAAAATGTGAAGCAAAAAGCATACATTTCTTGACAAGAAAGTGACATACATTTTTTTACATAAAGGCAACCCCTGAACCCTAAAATCGTATTTAAAGTATATCACCCTATATTCGTGAGAAGGCTCCTTTTTTCAATTAGTTGTTACAGTGGTTTTCGTGTTCAAAGTGCTCTTGAGAGCCCTCTAATACCCCAAAATGGACATGTTACGGATTTTATGAAAGGTGCGGATCTATTCTTTCCATCAATCCTAACCGAAAATCTGTAACGTAGATAGGGATCGTCCTACGCCCGTTTAAAGGTGAAGATGTAATTGCATAGCGGCGAAAGCCTATGTTGATTTTGGAATTCAAAGTGCTCTTGCAAGCCCTCTACTAGCCCTAAATGGAAATGCTTGGAATGTTCTGAAAGGTGGGAATCTATTCTTTCCATCAATCCTAACTGAAAGGTTTTAGCCGAGATAGGAACCAGCCTATGCCTGTTTAAAGGTTTAGCTGTAATTGTTGTAGCAACTGGTTTCAATTTCAAAGTGTTATTGTACGGTAATGCTTATATTTGCATTTGTATCTAAGATAAACTATTTCGGTTGAGAACGATGGAAAGAACAGCTCCCCACCTTTCAGAAAATCCTCAGCATGTCCATTTTGGGCTATTAGAGAGTTCGCAAGAACAATTTTGAATTTGAAAATCAAAATGTGCTTTCGCCGTTAAGCCATTAACTATTCACCTTTAAATAGGTGCAGGATGGTCCCTATCTAAGTTAATAAAATTCGATTAGGTTTAATGGAAAGGATAGGTTACCACCTTTCAGAAAATTCTAAGCATGACCAATTTAGGCTATTAGAAGGCTCGGAGAAACACTTGGAACACGAAGATCTGTATAACAACCAATTGAAAAACGGAGCGTTCGCGTGAATTAAGGGTGATGTGCTTTAAATGAGCTTTTGGGGTTCAATGGTTGATTTTACGTAAAAGATATGCAGTTCCTTTTCTGTCCAGAATAGTGTGCTGAACGTCTTTGGTTCACATTATTCTTTGATTAGATACCGGTTAAGGAGTTACTCTCAAATTAACCGTGGGGGGGGGGGGGGGGTAAATCACCTACTTCCCCCCTGATGGGGCGGTTTGAACTTCCTATCATGGCTATTTTTTTCCAGTCCCCCTCATGTGCACCTATAATAAATTTTATGCTTTACACAGGAAATGAGCAATTTCATCAATTTTGGACGCCAATCCACCCTACATAAATAGCTGAGCACAACAAATCAGATTGCAGACACTTGCATCACTTATTGGTGCATCCTCCCTTGCAGTTGCATGAAAATACCTTCAGACGATCTGATGGAATTGCGTCCTTGGTAGTGGGAACGGGTCTCAGTGATCCCTTTGTCACAGACCAACCCTACTCTGTCGGATCGATGCCATGTCCTATCCATTCCTGGACCTGCAGAGATACATCTTGCATGAGTATTGCTCTGAAGTTGCACTGGTTTAAAGCTAGGATTCCAAGAGAAAAGATGTATCCATCTTCTTTCTGGCTGGTGAGTGGTTATGAGTGAGGTATCTTAACTCATCAAAGGACTTTGTTTTATATCCATACAGTTATAAGATAAACCTTTCCGTAACAGCTTTGATATCTTCCTTACTGGCATCCTTTTGGTTTAATATTTTCTTCCCATCTCTCAATTCCCTGTCCTTCCAAGAAGTTTGAGTCCCTGTACCTTGCCTTTTTCGTACAGCGCTAATGTCGTGTCGTATCCAGTCACCACGTGAGCAAACAGTAAAACTTCACAAGCTTCAACCATTTTCTTTTTTTTCTCCATTTGGATGTCAAAAGTAGAGGGTGAGCTGTTGGATTTTTCGGATTTTAGAAACCATACTTCTGCAAAAGCTATGTGGGATAGAGCAGTTAAAAGCAGAAGAAAATCCGTATCCTGCCCAATGGCGACTGTTGGACGTTTATGCCTGACTTTAAAGCAACCATGACAATAAAAGTATATGCATCACTTCCCACCTCTAGAACAGAATAGCCTTTGGTTTTCATTCTGTGTACAAGACATCCTATCAGATTTTGTTTGTTGCCTCTGTTGTCAATAAACTGAACTTGAGGTACTGGTTGGTGCATTGTCACTAAATATTATGTCTCTAGAAATTACAGTTTCTGCTTGTCGTCCTTGTGCTGGCCTCTTAGTTGTTTCACTTTCAGGATAACCATCAAACACAAGAGTTCCGTTTTTCCCATAATGGCCTTCAGCATAGGTTGAATACAGGCCAAAAACGGAAAATCGGGTACCCTATTCCCAGATGGCGGCTGAAGCACATAGATACGTGGGGACTAAAGTTTTCATCAACAAGGCTTAACTAACAACGGTGTCAAGTCTCCACTTCCTGTTAATTAGATACATCGATTGGCATTTTTTTGGCCAAACAATGGAAAATCGGACGCCATTTTACAAGATGGTGGCTGAAGCGCAGCAGGGATTTATGGGGACTTTTAAAGTTTTCATCAGCAAGGTCTAACTACCAACTGTGCTATGTCTGCAATTCCTGGTAATATGTTAGGTAGGTCGATTGCCATTTATTTTGCCAAAAAACGGAAAATTGGACGCCATTTTCCAAGATGGCGGCTGAAGCACAGCAGGGATTTATAGGGAATTTTAAAGTTTTCATCAGCAAGACTTAACTAACAACTGTGCCAAGTCTCCACTTCCTGCTAATTTGTTAGGTCGATTGCCAATTTTCACCCTAAAATTCCTCCACTAAGGGGGATGAGGAAGACTTCATTTGAGTGAGGGGGCTTGAGAGTGAATTAAACCATTTTCCACAGGGATCGTTAAACTAAAATCGTTAGTTTAGGAACTATCTTCATACTGATGCAAACGTATTTACGTTGCCTTTTTTACTTATATTTAAGACTGCCTGAGCAGGGAATCGAACCCACAACCTTTGAAACCAAAAGCCAAGGTCATACAACTGAACCATACTTTTACGGCCAAAAGGAAACGTCCATAGCTAGCATTTAACACGTGAAAATATACATATAAACATACAGTTTCCAATCACCACTGGAGGGGGGCTTGTTTGCGCCACACACCAAGTGAAACGAGTGGAACACTCAAACAGGAAATTAGAATTAAGTAGGACGAAACGCAGACGCCTCAACAAGAGTTAACTAAATACAGGTGCAAACCTATTTACGTTAAGTCTTGTTAATCCGCCAGCTTCCCGTCCTGTTTAATCTATATTTAACGTTTGAGTGTTCCATTGTGAGTCGCGGCAAATAAGCATAACTTCAGTAGCAATTGGAAAGTGTATGTTTATATGTATGTTTGAATGTGTCAAATGCTGCCTACAGACATTTCCTTTTGGCCGTGCCAGTACTACTCAGGGGTAGGACATCTGCTTTCAGTTTGAAAGGTTCGATTCCCGCTCCGGCAGTCTGACATACAGTCCAAACAAAAACGTAAACAGGTTTTCAACTGTATTTAGTTAACGCTGTTGAGGCGTCGGCTTTCTATCCTTTTTAATGCTTATTTCATGTTTGAGTGTTCCATTTGGCGGGACAAATAAGCTTCCCTCCTCTGGCGATTGCAATGTGTATGTTTTTATGTAATTCCTATGGACATTTTCTTCTGGCCGTGTCAGTAACGCTCAGCAGTAGGATCTCGGCCTTCAGTTTCAAAGGCTGTGGGTTCGATTCCCGCTCAGGCAGTCTGGCATATAATCCCAAATGGCAACGTAAATAGGTATTTAGCTTTATTTAGGTAACTCTTGTTCAGCCGTCGGATTTCCTTCCTGTTTAGGAGATATAACTGTTTTAAAGGTTCGTCGTCGAAAAAGTTTGTCAAATGGTTCGTCAAATAGTTCGTCGAAAGTTTTGTCGAAAACTTCGTCAAAAGGTTTGAAAATTCGTTTTTGGTCCATTTCTGCCTGAAAACAAGATACAGCTCCATGTGGTCGAATGTAGTCTTTTTTTCTTTTAAATATTAATAACGAGCCTTACGTCAGCCGAAGCAAATTATGCTTGTATGGCTGAACCGGCTCAATTTTGAACATTACCAGATTTTTTTTAGAGACGAAGAAATCTGGTAAAGGGAGGTGCCAGCCCGGGGATTCGACCCGGGAAACCTCCGATCATCGTCGGGGCCGAAAGATTGTCCAGAATTAGCCAGAATACATCCCATAGCCGCTGAAGGAGCATGGTACCCTCTCACGCTACCCTGGCCGGCAGTCCTGGCGGGGACTTTGCCAAGGTCCCCTTTCCAGGGGTTCGACCAGATCCGCAAACCTAGAGCAACCAGGCTGAGCTCTCTCACAACTCAGCCACGATGACCACGATGAGTATTTCCCTTCTAGAGAGTCACATGACCGAAAGCGATGTTATCCAAGACGGTGGTGCCGATGTGGTGGCAGCCATCTTAGGTCACGTCATCCAAGATCCTGTTGAGGCATTTTCCCAGAAGTGACATCATCCAAGATAGCAGCACCCATATTGTTATAGCTTTTGGTTTTACACAGCCTGGTGTGTGTGTTCTATTCTTCAGAGCAAAGTAGTTTCTCCTTTACAACCTGAATTAATGTATATACAAACAAACGTCAAGTGTGCCATAAGAAAGGGATTAGGTGGTTGAAGTTTCACTTCACTTAAAGAAAAAAATCACAAGGTAAAGGGTATACGAAGCAAGCAGTCTGCATTAAAGACTGGACCTGTGAGAATACATAATACACTAGTCTGAGAAAGAAAGAAAAAACAACTGCCCCGACTGGGACTCAAACCCAGGACTTCACGTTTACTAGCCGTGCACTCTAACCACTGCGCTACCGGGGCGGGTTCTGGCTTCAGGCTCAAGCCAAGCTAAATAGCTGTTCAATCTTTCTCAGTGGTGACCTAGATATCACAAAGACACATACAATTAGGGAATGCAACATTGCTTCTTGGCCTCCACACTAGAAATAATGCAAGTAGTAAATAAAGAAGAAATCACAAGGTAAAGGGTAAACGAAGCAGTCAGGTGCATTTGCTTATTTCAATATAAAATCTTGAATTTTTATCTGTGTACCTTTTAACAAGTAAAGTGGAACTTAAATCATATAACCCTTTTTTACGGCATACTTGACGTTTGCAATCCGGGTTCCTTCTTTATGCCACGCAGTAATGACGACAAAAAAATTGAAAAACAGGAATTAAAGTTACTTAAAATTTACATCAAAATCGATTCAGGCTATGCCTTGAAGCTGTACGTAATATTTTATTTTATTTAAAAATTGTGAACGCTCGCACATGCATTGATTGTTGCTGAACACTTTGAAACAATTCATCTCAGCTTTGAAAGCCTGAATCTACGAAATAAATACACCGTTCCATCGTACCTAACTGCAACTCGAAATTAGTTTTGTTTAAAACTGTATGCGTTTGGCTGAAACACGGATTCTTTCATGAGCATTTATTTCGGAGCTATGGCCCGTAGCCTTATGCCCCATTATACATAATCTTGCACTACTTACACATTGACTTGCACACCATCTACCATTCTTTTAGTTTACCCATCAACAATCAACTGCTTAGCAAAGACTTAAAACGTGCTGGAAGAACGAACCTAGCATTTGGTGTTTGGCATTGTTACCTCATTACAATGGTTAAAACAATTTAGTACAAGAGCTCATGCGGGTTCCTCTTCACAGTATGGTTGCTTGGGCAACATGCAGCCACCTTTTTTTGTGAACGTTCATCCCAGCTTGCTGCCATTACTGTTAATAAAGGGTGTGTTATTTTCCTTCTGAACTTTCATTACCTCCATGCATATTATTTTTATTAATGTAGTATACAGTTTTTGAACAAACATTGGTCACATTGTAAAACAAAATGGCGGACATGTTGGAACCATTGTGTGTCCTCGAATGTAGCCATTTCCCCCTGCTAACAGCGTATTTGTTTGCCTTTTTGTAGTACACGAGCACAGGATGCATGCTATTTCACGTATTCAGAACAGAAAAATTCTAATGCAAATATTACAGCAGTATATAACTATATAAGTATCTCCGTACGACTACATATCTTTATAAATACACTACTATTTCTTTCAGAGAGTACCCTACCCTATTCCCTTCATAAATTGAGTCTGAATTTTACTATACTTCGTGAGCCAAAAGTTCCAGAACTCATCAAGGTATGTAAATCTAAAAAATTGACTAACAATATAGAATATTTATAAAAATGTATCACATTTATTCCTGAAAGATTTAACTAAAATAGACGTCAGAAAGTTGAAAAATGTCGGACTCCTGTCACTCTGGTCATGGCGAAAAGCTAGGCTATTGGCGCGTCTATTTGAATTGATTGATAAAGGACGTTGTTTAAATGCAAAGGTTTACGAACAATTCTCCTTTGGAAAATGCGTTTGGTGCAATATACATTTAAGTTTCAATAAATCTTTCATGTGAACTTATCAAATTTGGGAACCTTCTGTAACGATGTTCACATTGACGTATGTGATAATTAGTTTGGTGTGTAGGATCACTCACTTCGAATTGTCCTCAAGTTAAACAGTGGATCAGCCAAAATTGTACATATTAGATCAAAACTGTAAAAAGAATTTCATGTTGTGACTTTCACATTGAAGTTGGTTACCAGCATTGAATGACAACAATTTATGGTCTCAAGTAACCCGCTATTATTTCCTCCAGAGATCTTAGTTTTAACCCACCGAACGCTGCAATAATTATTTATTGAGTGATTTATTGCTCGTACAACTACAGTTCGTTGAAATAGTACTTATAACAGGCTATGCACAGTGCAATATATAGCTACAATTAACTAATAATAATCCCTAAAACGTTTGGGCCGATTCTAAGCCTAGCCACTATTTTTCTGTGATGAGTTGTATAGGTTATTACCCACTTTCCGAGTACTGAGATTAACAATGTGGAGGCCCTCCAGTCATGCAACAAAGTCATCCTTGTTCGTTGAAGGGGAATATCGGCATTCGTTTTTGGCCAAACATTGTTGTATGCACATTCGCATTATCAAGCTTTCTGAGCAAAAGAACGTCAGCACGATTAGTTCTTTGTTGTGCGCGTGCTAGCCCATTGTTGATCTCAGTACTCCAGGCCTGGGATGTAAATCCAAGTACTCCGGGCCTGGGATGAAGGTATCAAGCTTGCTGCATTGTTACAAGCATTGTTGTTTAGTATTGAGATCGTCTAAACTGGGTGATAATAGGGTATCTGACGGGCAATCAATTTGTTCGATGCCACTACTGTTTGGGGCACATTTTTTCGGATGGTGGGTACCCCTCTTAAAATTCGCATTGATCATGGGACTTTAAAATCAACATTGCTTTTTCTTGGGTTGAAAAAACATCTTACAGCCTTCATTAGGCTGTACAGCATCTAAAAATATTTTTTTTTAAAGTGCTGAAAGTTCCACGCAGGTAATTGTTTAAGCTTACATGACTGGATTCAATCGAATAGGCTTGAATAGGTGTCAGCACGAACTAGCGCATACAAAAATGAAAATTGAAATCTTTTAAGTAGTAAGGACCATGGGAATGGAAATGGTTCTGTAGTCTTTTTTCTATGTAATCTATTGTAAGTTGCCACCAACACAGCACATTTTACCACAAATTGTACAAGGTCCGTAGCGAATTGAGGCTCTATGGCATGTCGACAGGCATGTCATTAGCACCAACCTCAATCACAGTACAGGTGTCTGGGTTACCATTACGCCACACATTACAGAGATGTTAAAGGCACCCTAAATGAAGATGTTATGACAGACATATCTTTACCTTCTGAAAGTTTAAACACCACGGACAGACTAATTGTCAAATTGACATGCTAAGAGTCGTGGAATATTAAACGGCAAAAAAAAACAATCCACACAAACCAGTCGGACCGTAAGTGGCTGGGGACACCGATGACATTCAGGAGGGGTATCCTCCCTCAATAGGAAGAATTGTTTTAAGTTGGTATGACTAATATGTAAACGGAACAACATCATCTCCTCTCGGCAATTACGGTGACAAATTATCTGTCATGATTTTAACAGCCTGCAAATTACGACCGTACTGTTTGTTCCACAGGGCTTGCCAAGCAGTGTACAACCTCAGCCGTGGAGGAAATACTGAGATCCATTTCGTTGCTGCGTCAGTGTGCTCATTCCTAACTATTTTTTTACATGGCCTGGTATCCAGCAAAAAAATAAGTCTTCCACTGACCAGGCAAGTGGAAAAACCGAGCTTGGATTCACTGTGTCGAGGGATTCCAAGGATTGTATATACCAGGGATTCCAGGGCACTCATGGAGTCAATAAAGATAAAAATGCATGCCACGAAGTTTGAAAATCCATTCAGAGCCAATCAATACTGCCGTTTATCTTAAATTTCCAATATTTAATGAATTACCAAAGAAGTGCTATTTAGAGTGCAAATTGTTTTTCTGGCTAAACTGACGCACATCAGGTTATCGATTATTTACGTTTTGCAACAAGGAAGAAATAGCCAGCAAGGGTTGCAAACACAAACTAGGGCGAAGTTTCGAGACGTACTACGCACCGTTATCAAGCGGAAAAGATCAGCCTAAGCCGTAATTGCCAAAACAACACCATAAAAAATGCTGTAAGTTCGTGGAAAAGGACTGTAGAGGGAATTCCAATCAGTAAAAGCAAATAATTACAAATTTAAACGGCAAAATTACCCATGTCAGTACACAAGGCACTGAAACAAGGGATGGGGTTTGCTTCTCTTTAGAGCTTTGTGTACTGACTTAGATCTTTTGTCCTTAAAATCCTTCTACTATCCTTTTTATTTTGGTGTCATTGTTTTTATTGTGTTATTCTGTCGACTGTGGCCAAGGCTGCTCTTTTTAGCTTGACATCGCAACATAGTATGTCTCAAAACGTCCCTTTAGTGCTTTACTTGGGCAACTTGAGTCTATTTCTTCCTTGTTCCTTTTGGTTCTTTTACTTCGCGTTGTTTTCCATTAAATTTTCAAACTATTGCATTTTAGGTTATGCTGCATTCTGAAGAGGATATTTCCGAGACTATTAACAACTACATGTTCTTTCATGGTGGATTAATACTTGAAAAATATCTTGGGACTTATAGCAATTTGCATATTCACCAGGTACTTTCAATTCATCTAAGTTCACACAGGGTGTCTCAAATTGTCTAATTTGTTTTGGAAAATACGGATTTCGGTATCTCCTTTGACGAAAGGAATGCTCATGTTTATAGATTGTCATATTCCAGACCCAACTAAGCACACCCCTGAACAGGGGAGTTAAAATTACCTATGAGTAGGCGGTCGAGTCATATATCGTGCGAAAGTACTAAAAATGAGAACGTCTTTGCAAAGCTTTTCGTGATCAAGGTTGCAAACCTAAACAATGTCCCAAATAATGAGTATTCTGTTATGTTTGCTCGTGAATGTTTTTCGCTCTTTTGTTTTGATTTGCTAGCAGTAAACGAGAACGGGACACGGAATTTCCATTCCATCATTGAGCGTTCCTTTTGTCAAAGACACTTCCTAAAGTCATAGTTTTCGACAATGATTGTTCAAAAGATTTTGGGTGAGTCTTCCTAAACATCAGGTACATTTCTTTCTTCTAAGAAAGGTGAGATTCTGAATAAATCCATAATAATACCATTATTTCCATTATATAAATAATTTGCAATTTTGCTAGATGATTAAGCGTAACACACGAGAGAAGCCATGCTCTTCAAGAAGAGACCATGACATTTGTCTCCTTGACTGCCTGAAGCATCAGTTTATGTCAAGATACAGGTTTCACCGTTGTAGGTAAGGTCATCAATAAATATCCTTCTCCATGATGGCTAGTGGGTTTATTATAAATAAAACAACAAACAGGCAGGTTTCTGCGTTATATTTAAAGTACATTGAATATTTTGGAAGAAATTCGAAACACTGTTCACAAAAACCGGAGTTCAACCCAATCAGTAAAAGCAATATAGACAATCAGATTAAAAAACCTATCTTCTATGATTTATATATTTTTTTTAATGTGAGACTACTGATTCTGATCTTTAAAAAGTTAAGAGCTATATGTTTTTTTAGCAAATAATCGTCGGTCCTTATTTTATCTAAAGTTAAAATGAAAAGACGATACGTAGAAGCACTGACTGACGCATGCTTCTGGAATTAGAAATTTGCTACTGAGTGCAATGCTTTGTTTTTCCGAGTGGTTACTTAATCACAGTTATCTTACCAGGACACAAAAACACGAGTGTAAGTTATTGTCCCCTTATTGCAACAATGAACCTCGGAAAGCTGTTTTAGAGGCGATCAAGGAATAAAAAGCACCCTCGGGTTATTTTTGTCCGAGATTACTTCTGAGATAGGTCTATTGACTTTAATTCCATCTCGATTGCCTACCACGGATAGGTCCTGCTGTACTGGCCCTAATATATTACGGCACAAATAGAGGTTCAGATTTGTATGCTAAAGGAGGGGTGATCATTTGTAAAGTTGACATGTCAGTGATTTAACGATGGCTTGGTTTGCTGGTTCATATTCAAGTTAGGTCACTCGAATGAAGCCATGAAATAACATACAAGCAGCTTATTTTGTTTAAAGCATAAGCTATAAAGGCTGAACTTTCAACCACCGTCCTCTCTGACACAGAAAACCATATTGTGCGATTTCTGTGTTTTTACATATAAAAGTTAATACACTACTTTAAAGCTAAAAATTACTTTAAAGCTAAAAATAATTTGGCCGAGCTAGTGAAGCGAGCTTGCAATTCACAACTATACTGTGATTTCTGTATTTGTTTGTCTTAATGAAGGAATTTTAGGAAAATTGACATAACTAATTAAAGACGTCCAACCATGGCACGTTCGTTAATGAACTCCAATAAATAAAATGTGAATACGTCCCACAACGATGCAGTGGGACAACTTCCACCTTAGAAGCCAATTCAAGCATTTTTCAAAGAAAAACTATCGCTGTTATGACTAAATTATATGACCGTAAAGGATTAGTTTTTCACTCCAGACATTTTCCGACATTTTTCGACATTTTTTTTTGCGACAGAAAATGAACGTCTTTCTGTGCGTGTATGCTTGAATATGCCCCTTGTCGACGCAAAAGTACTTTCATGAGTTCTGTAGTATCAATTCAAATGCAGGGAATTGATTCAAGAACTGAGGGCCACTGCAAAAGGAGTTAGAATTTACTGACATTATAAAGATCTTCTTCACTACAGGCTAAAGAACACAAAAACGAAACCAACACATCGTGTTGCACTAATTCAACAAGGCAAAATGCAATTTGAAGCAACATTTTTTGTAATCCAATCGGCATTTTTTTCTACTACGTCACATAGATAGTTAACAATTTTACTCGAAATTAAGAATCTAATCTGGAGGAAAGGTATTCATGGATTACAAATATGCAGTGATAATACGGCATTTTCTCATTTTGTCTGACAATTTTTTTAAATAATGATGCTGGCTCCCAAACGTTCGGTTTACGCCCTGGCTTAACAAAATGAACTATAAATGCTCAATATAAATCACAAATTTTACTGCATTTTCATGATTGAACACTACCCCCTCAAGCAGATGAAAGGTTTCTCAATAGTAATGTAAGGTCACTGAGCACCTGATATTGTTTGGTCACCTTTACCTTAAAAACTACGTTGATTTCCAGGATTACTGCCATCCAGTCACTGCGAGACTAGGCAGAGGGTCCTATTGTAATTACAACTATAGTTTCAGATACAATGTTGGGTGACAGTTGTTTACCTTATTTCAGGTGGGGGTGTTAGGGGAAGTGGTAGTACATTATGTTGGAGTAACCCTTCGTCCGCTTGAGATGCATATGGGGGGGGGGATTGAGGCTTATTGGCGCGTCGACAACTTGGTCATTAGCGCCAACCTCAGTCACAGTGCAGTGGTCCGGGTTGCCACTGCACCACACATTACAGAGATGTTATTCAAACCCCTAATCTAAATCTTGTCATACATCTGTACCTCCTGCAAAAATTGAAAAACACCGGACCACTAGCAAGTCTGGAGAGTGGATGCATATGGCAAGTCATGGAACTACAGTACAATATCCAGATTTAGGTAATGCGTTAGCAGTTCATTTTGTCAAGAATGAGCACGAACCGAACTTAGGTGGAGTTTCCAACATTGTTTTTTTGTGAAATAATACATTTGTAAAAAAAAATCCAATCTGCATGTTATCCCTGCATGAAGGTAAAGCCCTAAATACTAGGATGGATAAAAAAAGCTACTTTTTTAAAATTTAAATTGTAATAATGCAGAAAAGTTATAATTTTCGACTTCCTAGTCATCATCTGAAATCCTTAAACGAATTCAAAGTCATCACAACGAACTGACTGTCTTATTTGCACAACTGCTACATTTTTCTGCAAAGTGTAAGCAAAGTCAAACATGATGTGCGTGGCCCCCTCTAAAATCCCCAGTGACGTGGTGGTGATCTCGTGTTTTCGTAAAGCTGTTAAACTTTTCTTGAAGTGGGGTAAATGCACCATGTTTGCAAAGATGGCACACCACAGCTGTTTTGTGGAGAGACCACTGGACCTTGGTTAAACGTTTCATCCATCGCTTGAGCCACGATCCTGTTCTGCTTCTGTAATAAAAAGTTTAAGAAAACCTTCACGCAGATGATGATGGTCAAGTCTGGTATATGTGTAGTTTTTATCACAACCAGAGACTAGGTGTAAATGCCGTTTCAAATTCCACACTAGTGGATCAGGTAGAGGGGGGGGATTGAGGCTTAATGGCGCGTCGACAACTTGGTCATTAGCGCCAACCTCAGTCACAGTGCAGTGATCCGGGTTGCCACTGCACCACACATTACAGAGATGTTATTCAAACCCCTAATCTAAATCTTGTCATACATCTGTACCTCCTGCAAAAATTGAAAAACACCGGACAGGAGGACAGACTTATCGCCCAACTGACGCGGAATGTCATGCGGAAGATGGAACCGACGACGAACACCATCAAGATGGCGACAATCAACAAGTAAGTGCCGAACCATAAGTGGCCGTCGACACCAAGAACATTCAGGAGGGTCAACCCCCCGCAAAAGGAAACAGTGAGTAAGTCGGTTGTGACCAATTCGCAAACGGGCCAACACAACCTCCTAACGGCGACTGCGGCGACACGCCGAGTGCCACTCCTCGACAGTGCCTTTAATGGCAGGTAGAGTAAAATAACCCTGCATTTTATGATTGGAAAGACCCACTTTGCATACTTGTACTTCCTAACAAGACAAAGTTTTTAGGATGGGGAGCCATCTCCAAACCCATTTACAACACCAAAATAGCGGCCAGTAAAGATGGCGGCCATTAATATTAATATCTCTTCTCCCTCTAATGCAATGTTCAATTTTTTTGGTGTTAAAGGCCTCAATTAGCACTACTTGTTTTCTTGTAAACATGATAAAAAAAAATAGTAATCAAATATAATGGCCGCCATCTTAGTTCGTATAATGTGAATATCTCAGCTCCCTCTAATGCGATTTTCGATATTTTTTTTTGTCTGAAAGGCTTCAATTATTACTAGATTATTTCCTGTAAACATGATCATTTGCACGTTTTTAAAAAATCCACTAATTAAATATAATGGCCACCATCTTGGTGTCTAGTATATATATATACAGAAGCAAACCTATTTACATTGCCTTTTGAACCTAAATGTCAGACTGCCTGAGTAGGGAATCTAACCCACGACATTTGAAACCAAAGACCAAAGTCCTACTGCTGAGCCATACAGACACGGCCAAATGGAACCGTCCATAGCTTTAACACGTGCATAACATGTTAATATCACAGCTCTCTCTAATGTAATTTTTATTTTTTTTATCGTCTGAAAGGCTGCAATTAGCACTACATTTCCCCTGAAAACGTGATCGTTTGCACAATATTTGGACACATTAATTAAATATAAGTACATTTTTTATTGATTGTTATACATTTTTTATACGGACGACAGTTAGTTAAATTGAGTGTCACAGAAGTAACATATTATAATACTGTTTCAGGTATGATATGATGAATAATCACTAATAAATATGGCTGCAAAGCAACTCCGGCTTGCTGAACCTGTATGTCCACCTGCACTGCCTTGACAGATTGGATGGATGTTGCACACTTGAATCTGTCAGATAAATACTGGAGACGACTTTGTGCCCAGGAAAACACAGTGCAAAATCACTGGTTGGTGCTGCGTACAAAAGTCTTGCTTAGTCTTGGTGTCTAATGCCACCACCTTCATAATATCTCTTAATGTTCATCTAAAGGTATTGCATGTAATCTTTCAAACTCTGTTAGATTGTCACCAAAACTTTTGTATCCAGGCACCAACCAGTGATTTTGCTTTATGTTTTTCGGGGCACACAAGGTCGTCTCCTGTATTTATCTGACAGATACACTTCATCTAATCTATTAAGACTGGTGCAGGTGGACATAAAGGTGCAGCCCAGCCGGAGGTACTTTGTATCCATGTTTATTCGTTATCATTCATCATAGCGCATATGAAACAATATTATAATACATTACTTCTGTTACACTCAATTTGACTAAATGGTGTCCGTATAAAAACATGTATAACAAACAACCAATAAAAAATGTTAAAAAGTAAAGAAATAATACTTAATGTTTTTTTTTCAAATATTGTGCAAACGATCATTTTTACAGGAAAAAATGTAGTGCTACTTGTTATATCTATTTAGACACACGCTAGTGTGTCGCCGCCAAGTAATAGTAGATCATCCGATTGTTAGGAAATGATTGTTGATGGAAAAAAGGTGGCCTTCACTAGCAGACTGTGTCTTTTAACTTTAGATTTCAGCATACTGGTGTAAATTCCCCATGCAGTAGAAATTTTTGCAAATCGTTTGAATCAGGTGTCTTGGGTCCAGTAACGAAGAAAACGTCAACACGAAAATGTGGGAACGAGTCCTTCATGGAAAGAAAGTCTCCTCAATAACGTTGATTTGTGTTACTGGTGACTAGTAACTAGTAACTAGTCTGCATGCTCCCATGTTAATTCTCATAGGGTATCACGACACGTCTACAGCTGATTAGGGAAAGTTGCCAGATATATATTTCGGCAGACAGGTAAAGCGTCATATGGGGAAGTGCCTTTTCTAAAATGAGGTTGTAGCTAGAAGCACGTGGCCCTGAAGTGGCTCGTAAGTGCAAAATTATTGTTGTAACCATTGTTTGTATTGTCATTCAACAATAGATTATAACATGCTTCAGTGTGACACGCTTATCGTTTCAGTACCTAATTGTCAGAATTCATTGTTGTTGCAAATACGTGGTTCACTACGAAACGGAGTATCTTTTATTGCAAAGGTTTGGTTGGTTTTTTTGTTACGGTACACGAATCCAAACTGAATTATCTGCCCCACGACGATGAAAGGGACAATTTTGTTGGAAAGAAGATTATGAAACAAAATGCACAGGTGGGTTGCAAAGGTTTGGTCGTTTTTTCCCATCAAATCCAAATTGTTTTTTTTTAACGGTACGCGAATTCAAAATGAATTATCTGCCCCACGACTCGAATAAATTTCTCGTTACTGATTCAATAAGACACAAGGTTTCTTTTATTCCATAGGAACCTATTAGGTCCTTGCACTTACCGCATTCTTATGCTTGTTATTAATTTATTTGGAATGACAATAGCAAATGTGAAAATTATGAATGAGAAAATTCATAGACGAAAAAGGTAGAGGTGGCAATTACACCGTGGGATTTTTTGTACATTCACAGGCTTATGAAGGTTGTGACATTCACTCAAAACTAAAAGTGGTATAAGAGAAGCCGCAACGTTTACAAAAAGGGTCCGCCATTCAAATTACTGATATCATTCAACCAGGGAAAGGCCCCCAAGGTTAATCCTATTAGCCACGTTAATCGCACTGAATAATACTTTGGATGTTAAATGAAAACTTGAAGATTGCTACCGCTAGTAGCAGTCTTCTAGCTTTCATTTAATCTTCGAACTATTAGTAGGTGCAATTAACTCGGCTAATAGGATTAACCTTGGCAGCCTTTTCTTGGTTGAATGACCCTGGAAAGGCCGATCCTTTGTGTAAACTTGGCGGCTTCTATTATACCAATTTTGGTTTAGGGTAGATCTATATATACTGTGTAATAGGCTTAGGATGCACTTAGCAAAATGATCTTAGTAAAATCATCATGCTCTATAATGAAAAACGGCGAGCGGCCGATAATGTCTGTGACAATCAGAAATACTGCTGGCTATTAGAACCGAGTTTAAAAGTTTCAAGGATGGGCCCTGTAACAATCAGAAAGAGGGCGAGCGGGATCATTCTTACCACTGAAGCAACGAAAAAGAACGACCGCCCGATAATGTGAACGGTTGGGTCCTGTAACAATCAGTAACAAACGAAATATTGCTTTAATAATGTTAGCTCTTAGAACCGACTTGAAAAAAGACATTTACTTCCCTAAGAAAAGAAAACAGCAAGGTTACAAGGGAGGAGGAGCAGGGATGGGGATATCAGATCACACAATGGGGGAATGCGGGACAGGAAGGGAAGCCTAATGGAGGGGGGGGGAAGAATCGAACCATACAGTGGGAGAATGTGGGGGGAGGGGCAGGGGAGTTAAGAGGAAGAGACAAGAGGGAGGAGGAGGCCGTTAATCATTTCTATTTCATGCTGCCCAGCAAAATATTTTGCTCAGGCATGTGGGAACCGGCTAGACCGGGGGTATGCCGGGGGTACAGCTAGTTCAATTATATTTAGTTACAGTATTTTTTTCAAATATTGTGGAAACGATCATGTTTACGGCTAAAATATGTAGTGCTAATTATATCTATTTATATTAATTACTGTTTTTTCAAACGTTTTTCAAACGATCATGTTTACAGGAAAACTATGTTGTCATAATTGAGGCCTTTAAAAAAAAATTTCGAAAATCGCATTAGAGGGAGCTGAGATATTCCATTAATACAAGGTATGATGGTGGCCATTATATTTAATTACTGTTTTTTTTTCAAATATTGTGCATACAATTAGATATACAGGAAAATTAGGTGCTAATTGAGGCCTTTTAGATTAAAAAAAATTGAACATTGCATTAGAGAGAGCCTAGATACTAATATTAATGGCTGCCGTGTTTAATGACTGCCGTCTTGGTGTTGTACAAGGGTTTGGAGATGGCTCCCTATCCTAAAAACTTTGCCTTGTTTATAAAGTACAAGTATGCAAAGTGGGACTTTCCAATCGTAAAATGCCGGGTTTCTGAGACGTGCCTATTGCACTACACAAGCTATGTGCAACCTTTTGAGCTCGTTCTGAAAAATCCTAAAACTAGATCACGCCATTGTTGGGCAATGAGGTATTTTGAAATGGAACTCCTTTGTTGGAAGTAAGGTAGTCGTTTTCACACCTGAAATAAATTCGAAAACCTTGCAGGTAATACTATCTACAAAAATGCTTCAAACACTTTTTGGGGCTGAAACTCGCGAATATCTGGTTAAATGGGTAACCAGAATGAACAAAACTGGACGCAATTTTGTTTTTGTAACATGTTGACTGTAAGGAAGAGGTAAACCTTTTTTTTGCCTGTAAGTGTCTGTCTATAAAATAGAATTTTGTAGGCTACATTTTAAAATGTTAACTGCTAAAACTATTCATAGGCAGAAAATTCTTACCAATCTTAAGAGAGGTTCATGTTATCTAGTCTTGGAAACCAATGATTTGTTTCATAATGAAAAGTTGATTTACTGCTTAGTTACGCCATTGACAACAGGCAGACGTTAATTTTGGACAACGCTTCAAACTTTACAAAGATTGTTGTACCTAAAATTTTTGGTATGCCCATATAATCCAACATTTGCAACGTTTGTAACCCAGAATACGATTAAAAAAAAGAAATTTTAGTTATTTACCTAGGCTAAACAAGTGTTTGCATGCATAATTGACTAAACATCCTAGTTATGCACAAATTGTGGCAATCCTTTCCTAGGCCTATTGGCAATTAAAGAGTTCAAGTGTTGTTGTGTTGGGACAATTTTTGTGCAATGTCCATGTCACTGTTTATTATTTTGAGTTGATTATTCAACATGAAATTTCTAGAATTTCGCCGAAAATTTCTAGATAGCTGAGAACCTTTCCTGGTCCTCTAAACCCTAAGCTGCCGCTCACATGTACAACCCCTAGCCACAAGATACAATTTCTACTCGGGATTTACTACAATTTTAAATATTGTCCATTACTTGTCAAATGAAAAAATTCATACACTCCTGAAGTTTAAAATCTAAATTTATCTTCATTCGTCCCATCTTCAGTGATTAAAAAAACATGCGTCCGCTTCGTTACGAAGTAATCACACTTTTTTTGGGCACTGTAAAATGTTTATAGCACCATAAATCCAACCCAAATTTAAGTTTGGATGCTATAAAATTACCATTCCTGGGTCTTCGGCAGGTTGTCCACTGTAAACTTCTAAAGAACCACAGAATTATTTTGGTTTTTTATTGTATCATGCAAAAACTGTGCAAAAAAATGCAATAACAAGGTGAGTAAACCGTGCAATTAACGTTTAGGTTAGATTTTAATTATATTCTAACTTGCACACGATATTTAAATATTTTTATTGAACCAACAAATTACAATTGAAATTTGGTTGACACGTGTTCCCACTTATTCCGAAGAAGTTTATATTAGCCTTAAAAAAAAAGAACTTTACACCGCAACAATTAAGTTTAATTAACTACGAATTTTATTCCGTAATACTTTTTTTGCAGTTTCGTGTCTTTCTCCTCTAAACATCGGGTCGAATTTCTCAGGTTACCTTCGAAAACGCCTTTTCACTCAACCGCCAAAAAATAAAAACATGCGTTAAGCAACATGATTATTAAAAATAATTATTGATGTTGCCTATACTATTAACGTGCTAATGCAACCTTTTGTTTCTGTTTCCTGGTAGGCTATAAAATTTCGTATTTAAAAAAAAAACAAATACAATTAACACGTTCAACATTCATTAACAAACAATTTAACGAATTTTAAGTTGATGCATTAACACTATTCATCCCTATAAAGCTGTGAATATTGTCGCTCGGAACCGTTTGTGAAGAAATCCCAGCGGTCCTGGAAGCAGCCATCTTTGAGAATAGGCGCACTATTTCTGCCGCATTCGGGATCTTGTTTTTGACATCCAGTTTCTAAAAGATAATAAAGCAATCGGGCCTTAATTGTTGCATGACTTAAAACTATGAACATTAATAAGTTAATTTCAACCTTCCAGCGTAGTTGATAACGCCTACTTACCTGAAAATAAGCAAAATAAAACAAGCGGGCACTTCATCTTCGTTTATTTCAAACCGGATACATCTCCCTGCTCTGATAGAACAAAGGCGTTGACGTCAACAATGCTCTCACGTGAGCGCGAGGCCGTTGCTTAGCAACATCGCTGACCATGAGTTTATATACTTATAATCTGGATTGCACACGATTTTCTTGTAAATTGTTAGCGACTGCTATTTTAAGTGTGCGAATCAAACATAGTTATTTTGTAATTGCATCATTATTTCTTGTCATTAATATGATGATCGTTGAAGAGAATTTAATTCAGTTTTAAATATACCCTAATGTTTTCATTAAATGCTTGACTTGAACCAGCGCTTATTTTTATCAGCATTAATTTTCTCAGGTAAAACCGAACCTTTGACAGACCTTTTTCTTTTCCTTCAATCTAATTTAATTAAAGATGTTACTTTTTTTAAATTATACTTGATACTTTTTAAAGTATTTCTTGTTGAGACGCGTTTGGGCTCAGCAGCCAGCTTATTTGGTCGACCTTAGTCTCTGCATTTAGCACTGAACTTTGAGTCATGACGGACGTGTGCATTAACGAGTATCATAATAACTCAAGTTACTATTTTAAATAAAAAATGTCCGTCAACCCTTAAACTCACTGGCTGTTTGACAACCTCAATATAAACGCTGTCTGATTTATTAAACATCCTAGATTTTGGGAAGGATCTCTCCGTACCAATATTTACCAGAATCTAGGTGGAACAGAATTAGATTGTAAGTTTAATTGTAAGGTCTTACAGTTGTCCCTCGCCACATTTAGGGCTAGGCAACTAATAAGTTAAAGCTTTTGTAAACCATTCCGTTTCCTTTAACCGGGATCGACTTGTTAAGTGTAATATTGTGTATTTTCTTTTTTTTCATGTCGTTATTTTTGGGTCCTGAGCCTGTTCGACAATTTCCAAGTACAAGTTTGCAAAACACAAGTTTAAAGAATACATCAGCATCATACGGAGCTGCTGCACTTTTGTCTCAGGGAGGGGGGCATTCTGTAGTTACTCATCCTGCCTCAGCTCCTGCCAACGTCAATATTGGACGACCTGATGCTGGGATTGATGACCCAGCATCTTGATTCCCTTGAGCTGAGCCTGGATGACGATCTTAAGTGTGCCCTGCCTCAATTATTAAAACTCACTCACTGTATTGTTGTGTATTCTGTAATCAAATCAATTGTTAAGCATGTGCATTGCCTTGCCAACGTATTGTTAATTTAAGTAATACGATAATTTCATTCCAAGCCCCTATTCGATTCCAAATCTTCCGTAAGTAATCTTTAGCTTATCAATTAGAAATTTGTTGTCTTTCCTCCCCAATTTCCCCAGTCCTCCACACTTAAGCCATCATGTCCCTGTTATTCATTGTATTTAGCCATCACATCAACATTTATTAGGAACTTGTTTGGTTAAATCGTGGCAGGCGAAGCTATGTATAAAATCCAGCATTGAAACATCAAATATTGAACCCAACTAAATGTCTTCTTAATTATTGAATTTCGTACATTGAACCATCTCCACACTTTAGTATTATCACGTTAAGGGGGGAATTGAGGCTTAATGGCCCTTTCGACAACTTGTTCATTAGCGCCAATCACGTTAGGGTCGCCCACTACCCCAAACCTATACATTGTAACCTTTTATCATCATGTCGTGTCCTTTGAGAAGAAGCAAGTCGACGGAATACTTACATTCAAGTAAGGAACTCTCACGATAAATGCAAGGAACGTTTTTCTCGAAAACAAAAACAGGTACATTTCGGATTTTCCAAATGCCGCAATCTTGGATAAATGAACTGGTTATTTGTCCAACATGCCAACATTTAACTCGTCTGCAATAGGCAGGTAATGTTTCATATCCAGTTATGTTGTGAAGAAGGAATGGGGCGTGTACTTACCAACCCATAGCAAACAAATATATATCACCATGACTATGAACATTAACCAGTATATCAGGACTTTTTCAGATTGTTGGGGAATGGCGTATAACCTTTTCCAGAAAACAGCCTATATATTCCAATGCATAGTTTGGTATTCACGTAGCGTTTGACAACCTATCCACTTCTATCTACAACAAACATTGCAATACTGTGCTGGATATAGTTTCACATTTTGGAGATAATTGCCTTGTTCCCTACTTGACCATGTTGGAATTTAAATAAACTTTCATACTGTCCATCTTATCCGTCATTTTTTCAAACAGAATCTTTTATACGATTTAACTTGTTATGCTCACCATAAGACATCTCCATTGCCGTAAAATTTTCCAATTAAACCGTTGCGACAAAATTAAGGACTCATAGTGCATTTAATCCGACGTAAAATCCCAATTGAAAGTTAAGAAGTATTCATTGAAAGAATCGCACATGAGGATAAATATTGGAAAATGTCAGAGCAACGCTGATGTCTTATGGTTAGCATAATAGGTTAAATCGGATTGTGCATTCTCTTTGAAAAGGACGAATGAGACCGAAGCTATGAAAGCGTTTTTCAATTGCAACCTGGCCAGAGTGAGACACAAAGCTGTTCACCTGAATCCAAACTGAATGGCCTCACCTCTAGTTTGTTATCGTCTGTCACCTCTCTATTGCCTTTCCAATCATGAATCGTACAGGACAAGACCTTGCCAATTCTGGTATCCTCTATTATAGGCACGCTAAACGTCAGACGTTCTTTATTACAACGTAGAAATTTTCTGGCATTCGAAAAATTATTACTTTCTTCAACTGGGGCTTGAGTTTAGGAAATGCTAATGTAGGTCTTTTTTTGATGACTCTAGAATTTCCTTTCCACGTAATTTTACACCCCCGCCACATTTGCTCCATTTATACGTGAGACTATTAAAGTAAGTGCTACTGCATGATTTACAGGTTACATTACATTTTCCTTCGTAGCGCCTTGTGTGCCCCATTAATATCGCTTGTCCTCGAGCGTCTTCTTGCGGTATTGACATGAAACAATCTATCTTTCAAACATTAGAAGAGTGCTTGTATCTTCTTCGTTAATCATCGTCTTCATTAAAGACAGAGTATTAGACGAATGTATAATCCTTGAGAAAACCTTTACCAAATTTTGGAAATTCTTCAACCAGGATTCAAAATAACTAACTTTATTTTTTCAGGCATAACCATTTTTCCATCGCAAAGGTAGATGTCATGCGCCAAAATTCATTGTAGGAAGAAACGAGTTTTCAGCAATCGCTACAAGAAAAGTTTACAATGCACTGCTTCTACTGATGATTTTTCACCTCTTCTCAAAAGAAAAGCACAACTGCGGATTTTTTGTACTGGAGCTTTGAAATCACCTTGTTCTTGGCAGCCATGATTGATATGAACACCCACAGTATTATCCATAGCATTTATACA
>JAHWFP010197110.1:189678-212241 GCA_023313725.1 Lithobius niger
GGAAGTTATTTAAGCAAGTAACTTTTTATACACGAAACCCCAAAAAATGTGTGTAAAAATAAAACCACATGGAAACAAAATACAATGATAATAAAGAAAAAACATTTAAGTCGCATAAGGTACAATTATGAAGGACAACCCTTCGACATGATTCAGTACTTGAAGAAAACGAACATGGGCTTGCAGCAAACCTTTTAGTAGCATAGCTGGCAGTAACACTACTAACATAATATCCAAAGTGGATTTTGCTACTTATTATGCATACAGTCTACTTCCATTATAACAGGAGATTGTTAAATTATTACTTCCTTACAGCTTGCCATTCATGGGACAGTTTGAATCCTATCCCTTGTGTGAAACTGTGAAGGACATAAACCAATTAATCGAAGCATTTTCCGTCATGTCGATGTACTTTGATCATACCACATGTCAGTGTGACCCAGTGTGCATAGAAAATTTTTATAATTTAGTGGGTCGCTTCCAAATAATAGATAACTCCGAAGAAACTTTCGTTATGGATTTACCTAGCAACATAGTGCCAATGACCAAAGAAGAAAGTAATTATAAGTGGTCATCCCTTTGTTCTGATCTGGGAGGTACACTTGGACTTTGGTTGGGTGTTTGCATTTTTGCTTTGTTTGATACTGTGTTTCATTGTTTATCTTACCTTTGGTTTGCAGTCATAAAATACTGGAAAGAAAATAAAATCGGACAAAAACAACACATCCAAGTTGCTGTTTGTGACGTAAGCCAAAGTTCCGAAAATGAAAGTTCTATTTATACTGGAATAGCTGGCTTGGAACATATAATTAATCATGAGGAGCCAATTTCGATTCGAATAATTTGGATGATAATGGTGCTTACAGCATTAGTTTTCGGTATATTCCACTGTGGAACACACATTACTTTTTATTTATCTAACCCTTTGACTACTAAACTTTACCACATCAATGCAAGAGCAGATCTCTTTCCTGCTGTCACTCTCTGCCCAGAAGCTAATGATGCAGACATGATACCTTTTGTAAATCCGACATTACTGCAATCGCAACTTGGAGCAAATGTTTCAGTAAAAGACATTCCCTCTCTTTTAGCAAACGGAATTATCAACGTAAAAGAGCTGTGGAACATATCAAGACTTGAGCTAGACGGGGTAGGTCTGAGATTTGTTAACTGCAATAGTTTGATCTTCTTTCCACAGTCCGGTCCGACCATTCTGCATTTTTTTTTGTAAAGCGATCAATTCTACAATAATCAATTTTATGTGCATAGATTTATGTGAAACAGAAACTTGATTGTTATTCTGCCTACGTTGTTTATAAATTTTTTTAAATTTATTACAGGCAAAATCAACCACTACAAAGTAATTATCAGTAGTAATTTCCCAAGAGCTGAGGAAATTATCGATTATTTTTTTCAACTCAAGTGTTTTGGCCCACGAGTGCTATTTAGGCAGACATTAATTTCACGAGTGCGAAGCACGAGGGAAAATATCTGCCAATAAATAGCACGAGTGAGTTTAATGGCCCAAAACACGAGTGTTGAAAAAAATTGGTAATTTCCAATAGCTCGCGAGGTATTTAGTCAGAGAATTTCTCATCATTTTTCATTATTCAGCACTCCAAATTACGTATGCAGAATTTAAAAAAAATATAAAAGCTACTGCTGCCCTGCAAATATTGGCGCGCCTATATGAACCACGACCGCCAGGAATGAAATTGATATTTGCTGCTGCTGAAGAATTTCTCATTGGCGCACACCTCCAAAGATTTTTACTTTAAACTATTGCATAATAATTAATTAGTAAATGTAGTACATATTTTGAATTTTTCCAAAATTGCAAGAGTAAGGGGAAAAAAATAAATACGTACTGTAGTAGAGCGTAATAAATTTCAAAACGGTGCTGAGAATTTGTTGGTAGGTTACGTAAACGTTAGGCTTAACGCTGCAGTCCAACTAACGAGCTTCGTCACCGGATTCTATGTGTGGCTGCAGGCATTGCTAGGTTACAGAAACGAACGACACAGTGAGTATTTCGAGAGAAAGGTCTTCCAGATTTTTTTTTGTAGGAGAATACATACTTTTATTTGAAATGAATTCAACAAACGTGTCGTAACATGTCAATTGTGTAACGTTTGAAGCGAGTAACTACCGAAACCGTATCAACTTCAGAAAGCGCTCGCCTTGTTTTGCACCGTTTTGCATTACACTGCGTTGACCAATGAAAGCTACAGGATATTGCCTAACTGATTTAGTTTTAAATTTAGCTAATGAACATCGACTTACAGTGATAATCACGTAATAGCTTTTGAAAGCTACTGCGTAATTATTACTGTAAGTCGGTTGTCATTGGGCGAATTTAATACACGATCAAGTGAGCAAATTTATGTCAGGGAAATTCTCAGAGGTATCCTGTTATTTTGATATCTCGAAAACAATAACGCATTGATTGAAATGAAAAGCAATCTATTTTTATTACACTTTCTGAAGTTTTATAATTTTTGTGAACGAAGCGCAGAAATAGTTAAGTGCAGCAATACTTATTCCTTGTAGGCTCTTCTCAAAATTATTTTTTTAACTGGAAGGTAACCATCTCTGAAACGACTTGCATTTCAGCTAACAGGCGTCTATTAATATGAAACTGTACATGATGCTTATAACTGTACACAAGTGTGGGTGATTGAGGATCATCATGGACTTAAATATGTTCTTAGGGCAAGACAACTGCTCTAAAGTATTGGGTCCTACGAAAAATTGTTGGAGAGTCTGGTTCGCCATTCAAGTCTAAAGTAGTTCAAACCATCACCACACTTGTAACTGAGGCATTGCAGCATTTTGTACTTAAGTCAAACCTTCACGACTAGGTATGCTAAAATAAAACTGAAGAAATGAATAATTTGAAATCACACGAAATTTAACCAATTAAAAAACTTATGAAAATAGCATTAATAGATTGTGACAATGAAATAACTATCATAAGAAGCACATTCTCGGCTTAAAAATTCAATTTGGTCAGTTATCTTAAGTGTACGCATACTATTGCACGAAAACAAAGATATATTAGTGTTTAACAATGTTTATAAAGATACAGAATATGGATGTAAGTCATTAAAAACCTTATGCTCTAAAGACGCAGATACAATAAAGAACATGAACGTGTCAATATTCAGAAGCTCCTGTGTGCCAAAAAATAAGCTTCAGGTACTTTTACGTATATGAACGAGACACCAATGGCATTTTCTTGAATCTATTCGTTAGAGTATTTGATTATTTTAAATGCTTTTGTCTGTATTTTACACGATCGAGCATTTTGATGCTCTCTTTCGTTCTTTGAGATAATTTATATAAATTAATTAATCAGAATTTAAGATAGTTGAATTGAACGATTATTGATATAATGAAGTTAAAGTTTTGAAATTAATGAGAAAACTGGTTTGAAGTAAATGATATAATAACAAGATTTTGGATAAAGAGGGCAAACTAATTTGAGATAAATGAGATAAGCCATGTTAATGAGATTTTAAATAAACGAGATTTTTCGTAAACAATGTAACAATCATTTAAGTTAAAAGGTAAATGAGAAAAAAAAGCAATACGTTAGATAAATACGACCTAAGAAAAGTTAAATAAACGTGATTTGAGGTAAATTATATATAAACAAGATTTAAGATAAACTAGCTTTGAGATAAATATACTTTTAGTAAAGGAGGTTCCAGAAAAATAAAATAAGTGATATTCAATAAATGAGATTGAGATAAACAAAGTTTTATTTAAAGAGATAAATGAGATGACATAAACAAACTAGACAAGACGAAAGAAGTAGAATATTAAAAAGAAGGCATGCCAGCAGCACTTTTTCGCTTTGTCAAAAAAAAACCAGAAAATTAGAAGGGTGAAACCACCTTTGTCTTGTACCCATGGTTGCTTGTCACAAACTATGAATCCAACTTCAATTGTTGCGAACATTGATTGATGTAAGTGGAGGCAAGTGGAGCACGAGTAGGAGAATAGCTTAAGATTTCATTGTTAAATGTATGGGAATAACTTAACATTTATTGTTCAAAAGTGAACATCAACTTAACATCTTAACATTATCTACCGATATCTCAGCCCAAGTGCAATGACGCAGGAACCATGATACGAAAACTACCAAATGTCCCACAAATTAAAATTTGCAACTAAATTAATATTTCCAATTAAATTCAACATTTCCGTTCTTTAAATACACGTACACTGGAAACCTAGTTAGTCCGTAGCTGTTTCAAGTCTATCTTGGACCACAACTCGACTCAACTGAAACTCAAACCAAGACACTGTATAACCTAACGAAATTAAATTTAACAAAAATTCCGGATATTATGCTAAAGATTTAACTTACCCACATTAGCGACAGCTTCTAGCTGACTCCAGTGACTGCTTGATGCCGCTTGACTCGAGTAGATTTAACCTACTGCCATTTTTAGCGACACAACGAACGAAACAACAACAATAATGAACAACAACAACAACAACAACAATGAACGTTCAAAACACGCACAAGATAAGAAAATTTTGTTAAAAATAATCTACAAATTCCCTTATTATGCTATAATTATTCAGTACACGTGAATAATCAAGGAGTGAAGAACTTTAAGATGTATGAACGTGTGTAGATGTATTATTTTATGCGTCTGAAATGCCATACTTGCTTTAAGAACCGAATATACAAGTTTTAACATCAGTGACAGAGCACGTTGATGCAATTACTGTATCCTGTATACAGCCTAATAGGGAAATTGAAGAGTAATGGTTAACAAGACCTTTAAATATATAAAATATAATAAAACTGAAAATTTTGTAATCACGAGTAATAAAAGTAAAACTTTGCCAGTGTCTACAATTGATCCAACATCATACCTTTCTTCGATTCATGAACCAGTAGACCTAGGTTGAACGACGCTCTCTGGCAGGATTTTATAAAATACTTTGTATGTCAGACGAATTTTTATAGTACATATTAGCCCAATGTGACACTGTTTCCATGCTATGTCAAAGCCATAGTAATCTCTAGTGCCCCTCATTCCTATTAGAAATATTAAAAAGGTTCTGGTAAACCATAGACGTTTATCGCCAGTACAGTTTTTTTGGCATCAACGTCATTAAGGACATCCAACATCATTTCGTAAAATTCCTTTTTTTGGGCATCAACACCATTAGGACGTACTAGCGGATTCGCTCGCTTTACTCGCTCATTCCGCGTCGTCTCGCTGCTCTCGATAAGATTTCTTGCTGCAACACTTATGATACAGACAGACCTTCCACATAAAATACGATCAAGCAAATTATAAGAGTATAATATGCGATATCGGTTATCTCGACAGAAGCTCGATATTATTTTTTTTGGTTCAAGGAATCAAGCAAAAAGATCAAACAATTTATCAGAAAAGTGCTGTTTCTCATGCCAAATGCTGATTTTCGTTCGCTTCGCTCACTCAATCAGCGCAAACACTTCCACAGAAATATGACTGAATCAACGTAACCACCAAGAACCACAAACCACTTGTAATTTGTGTTAGTATACACTTCATATGGGTTTTCTTGTTTTACTTATTTTAGGAATATTGTTCTTTACGTCCTGCTCAGTAATGATTTTTCCATGAGCGTCTTATCACTTCACTTTCTGGTGATCCCTCACTTCGTAGTTTTATGATCCCTCACTTGGAGACACATCTGCAGAACGTCAGATGTAATCTCCTACGAAGGTGAGAGATGAAAGATTGACAGAGCAAAGCGAGACACACATTGAAAAGGTTTAGTTTACGTGGAAATCGCTCTCTTTGCTCATTCAATACACATACCTCCGTGTTTCAGAAACACGAATGTTTGACACCGTTTTAAAACCAAATCGATTTTGATTTGATTTTGATTTTTTCCTGCATCAAGTCAGTTAATATAAAATCGATTTTAAAATGTATATGTGGCGTGTTGCAAAATACGTCGTCCGTGCATCCTTTCCAGATCATCTCTCTTTGCTTGAGGAGATTTGCATGAACAAACTATGACTCCATGAACAAACATAAAGAGTGTTAAAAAAACTTTTCCAGGCACTTTCGAGTATTTGAGGGTGATAATATCAACTTGCAGCGATGAAAATAGGCCTATACTGTGCGCAATTTATTTATCTTTCGTTTGGTCCTACTCCCACCTTTGTAAGTGCTTTGGTTCCGGAGGAGTAGAGGTACAAACACACAAACACATACGCACATCATCTACATCATTAAGGACGTACTAGCGGAGTGGCTTGCTTCGCTCGCTCATTCCGCGTCGTCTCACTGCGCTCGAGAAGACTTTCTTGCTGCAGCACTTATGATACAGACAGGCCTAACACAGAAAAAACGATCAAGCAAATTATATGAGTGTAGTATACGATATCGGTTATCTCGGGGAAGGTCAATATTATTTTTTTACGTCCAAGGAGTCAAGCAAAAAAATCAAGCAATTTATCAGAAAAGCCTTCTTTCTGATAACAGACGATGATTTTCGTTCGCTTCGCTCACTCAATCAGCGCAAACATTTCCTCAGATACTTGACTGAATCAATGTAACCACTAAGAACCACACATCATTTATAATTTGTGTTAGTATACACTTTATATGGGTTTTTCTTGTTTTTTATTTTAAGAACATTGTTCTTTACGTCCTGATCAGTACACGTTTTTTCATGGGCGTCTTATCGCTTCACTTTCTGATGATCCCTCACTTGGAGAAACATCTGCAGAACGTCAGTTGTAATCTCCTACGAAGGTGAAAGATGAAAGATTGATAGAGCAAAGCGGGCCACACATTCAAAAGGTTTACTTTACGTGGAAATCGCTCGCTTTGCTCGTTCAATCCACGCACCTCCGTGCTATGTGGTGTGTTGCAGAATACGTCGTCCGTGCACCCTTTTCCAGATCATCTCTCTTTGCTCGAGGAGGTTTTCATGAACAAACTATGACGTCATGAACAAACATCATGAGGGTTTAAAAAACTTTGACTTTAGTTTTTTTCAGGTTCTTTCGCTTATTTGAAGGTGATAATATCAAGTAACAGCGATGAAAATAGGCCTATTAAAAGCGAAATTTAATTATCTTTCGTTTGGTCCTACTCCCATCTTTTTAGGTGCTTTGGTTCCAGAGGAGTAGAGGTACAAACACGCACGCACGCACGCACGCACGCACATCGTATGATTTTAATTATGTAGATGTGTGCGTGTATATATGTGTGTTTGTGTGTTTATGTGTTTGTACCTCTACTGCTCCGGAATTAAAGCACCTACAAAGATGGGAGTAGGACCAAACGAAAGATAATTAAATTGCCCACAGTATAGGCCTATTTTCATCGCTATAACTTGACATTATCACCCTCAAATACGCAAAAAAAACCTGAAAAAGTAACGTCAAAGTTTTTTTTTAACCCTCTTCATGTTTGTTCATGACGTCATAGTTTGTTCACGAAAACCTCCTCGAGCAAAGAAAGATGATCTGGAGCGCAGCGAGATGCAGCCGAATGATCCAAAAAGGACAACGTATTTTGCATCACACCACAAATAGATCTTAAAAGCAGATTTATACTAACTGACTTGATGCAGGGAAAAATCAAAACAATAGATTTGGTTTTAAAACGGTGTCAAATCTTTGTGTTTCTGAAGCACGGAGGTGCTTGGATTGAACGAGCAAAGCAAGAGATTTCCACGTAAACTAAACCTTTTCAATGTGTGTCTTGCTTTGCTCTATCAATCTTTCATCTTTCACCTTCGTAGGCGATTACATCTGATGTTCTAGATGTTTCTCCAAGTGAGGGATCACCAGAAAGTGAAGTTATAAGACGCCCATAGAAAAATCAGTACTGAGCTGGACGTAAAGAACAATATTCTTAAAATAAGTAAAACTGGAAAACCCATATAAAGCGTATACTGACACAAATTACAACTGATGTGTGGTTTTGGTTTTTACATTGATACAGTCACGTTTCTGAGGAAATGTTGGCACTGATTGAGTGAGCGAAGCGAACGAAAATCAGCATTTGCCATCAGAAACAGTGCTTTTCTGATAAATTACTTTATCTTTTTACTTGACTCCTTGGACGTAAAAAAAATTATATTGACCTTCTCCCGAGACAACCGATATTGGGTACTTACACTCATATAATTTGCTTGATCGTTTTTTATGTGGAAGGTCTGTCTGTATCATAAGTGTTGCAGCAAGAAATCTCCTCGAGCACAGCGAGATGAGGCGGACTGAGCGAGCGAAGCGAGCGACACTGCTAGTACGTCATTAATGATGTAGATGATGTGCGTGTGTGTTTGTACCTCTATTCCTCTGGAACCAAAGCAAATACAAAGATGGGAATAGGACCAAACGAAAGATGAATAAATTGCGCTCATTATAGGCCTTTTTTCATCGCTGTGACTTGATATTAAGACCCTAGAATAAGCGAAAGTACCTGAAAAAGTAACGTCAAAGTTTTTTTAAACCGTCATGAGGTTTGGCCATAGCGACTAAGGCGCTATGCAAGTGATGTGGGGCGAACTGGGTAGCCAGTTCGAATCTGGGTCATGCCACTCCGATGAAACGTAAGTGCATAAAGGTGGCTTACTGAACTACGTTATTTCTAGTTTATGCTTTTCGCTGTTGGCTTGTTTCCGATTTTCCTTAGTATTATTTCCAGCGATTTGTATCTATTTATTTCTCCTTATTGAGCCGTTTGTTCATGACATCATAGTTTGTTCATGAAAACCTCCTTGAGCGAAGCAAGATGATCTGGAAAAGGATGCGAACAAAAAATAACCTAAAAGAACAACGTATTTTGCAACACACCGCATATAGATCTTAAAGTGGGTTTTGTATATAACTGACTTCATGCATGGGAACAATAGACCCGTAGACCTGGTTTTAAAATGGTGTCAAACATCTGTGTTTCTGAAGAACGGAGGTGCGTGGATTGAACGAGCAAAGAGAGTGAGTTTCACGTAAACTAAACCTTTCCAGTGTGTGTTTCGCTTTGCTCTATCTTTCATCTATCACATTCGTAGGTGATTATTTCTAGAGGAGAAAACGTACAAATGTGCAACAAATCGTATGTTTTGAATGATATAGATGAAATGCAGGCATGCTTAGGAATGTGATGGACGAACTGTGAGCAACTATTACAATTAGTTTGCATCGAAATAATAAGCACATGATTTTGCGATGCTCTTGGAATCAAAGAAATTATTGGAAGCATGGATCGACGCGCACGTAGCCCTCAGATGGCCAGACTGTTGGAATGATTTATGGTTAGCACTAGGATAGCCCCCCCACTACGGAGGTCAACAGAATACGGATTATCGAGATTCCCACTGCTGTCATTTGCGCACACACATACACGTGATTTCACATTAACAGTCACCCAAGCTTTCATTAAATTTAGTTTGAGCTAGGGTTAAGAGATGCAGAGGCCTATATCTCGTTTGAATGAAAATATTGTGACTGGGAAAACATATGACGTCACCAGTACTGTGCATCTTTGTTAAAAAGACAATTAGAATTACTACTTATTCAGACAAATCAGTTCTGTATCCCACTGTGGACTTCCCATTGTGGGCATCAATAGAAGAGAATTAGTAGTGGGAATCTCGGTGATCTGGCGACACACACACAAACAAACAAACATTATTATCTTAGTGATATAGATTTGTTTAAGCAGTTATATAGATTTGTTTATGAAGTATTATTTTATTTACGAAAACACTCTGACCATTTTAGACGTGCAATGTACAAAGCAGTACAAGAGCTGCAGCATGAGAGCTCCTCGAGCGCAGAGAGATGATGCGGAATAAAACGAACGACTCTGGTAGTCTACATCATTAAGGACGTATGATGTGCGTGCGCGTGTGTGTGTTTTTGTACCTCTACTCCTGTGGAACCAAAGCACCAACAAACATGGGAGTGGGCCCAAAAGAAAGATATTTAAATTGTGCTTCGGATAGGCCTTTTTTCACCACTGTAACTTGATATTATGACCCTCAAAAGAACGCGAGAAAATAACGTCAAAGTTTTTAAATCCTCATGATGTTTGTTCATGACGTCATAGTTTGTTCATGCAGACCTCCTTGTACAAAGGAAAATGATGTGGAGAAGGATGCACGCAAGAAATAACCTAAAAGGACAACGTATTTTGAAACATACCACATATACATCTTAAAATTGGTTGTGTATCAACTGACTTGATGCATGGAAAAAACAACACCCATAGACCTGGTTTTAAAAGAGTTTCAAACATTCGTGTTTCTGAAACATGGAGATACGTGGATTGAGCGAGCAAAGCGAGAGTTTTCCACGTAAACTAAATCTGTTTAATGTGTGTCTCACTTTGCTCTCTCAATCTTGCATCTCTCACCTTCGCAGGGGATTACTTCTAATATGGTTAATGATAATGGTTTCACCAAACGGTTAGATGACAACAGACCAACAAGGAACAAGTCAGTTAATAACTGGTTGTTCCTACTAACAATCAGAAAACGCACGCAACTTTGCTCAAAAATTGTTGTCGATCCAACAGACATGCAAAATACAAACGTTACAAGTATGCTGTGACACAGATGAATAGTGACAAACTATGTAGACATCTGAACCTTATTTAACGAGGTGCTTCAATAAGAAAGTCCCTTGAGCGAAGCGAGGCGACGCCAACGGAGCGAGCGAAGCAAGCGATGTGGCTAGTCTTTTGTAAAACTGGTAATAGTTAACGAAACAATGCTGTAGCGTCAAATACGGGTTAAATATGGGCTATGATCTGTATTTCAGGTACAGTTTAAATTCTAATATCGATGAAGAGGCAATTATTTTATTTCCTTCAATATGTAATAATTATACATTAAAATAATTATACCATGAGGCACGGCTGTTTGCCTTGATGTCATCATGAATTGACCAATGACGAACAAGAATGCAAGCTTTTTGGCCGTCTAAGTGGACTAGCCCAGTCACGTGATACGTGCATCACGGCAAACAGCCCTGGCGCGTGGTTTAAAACAAATATATCAACCATTTGTAATGTTGGGTGAAAATAATAAGTTCCTGTAATTATACTGAAGCCAGTCATCGTTAGGTAACAATACGTGGACGACTACTGTCGGATGCAGGTAGGTTTGTCTTAATCTAATCCTCAAAAAAATACTACACGTCTTTTACTATGAAGACGGGATTCAAATTTTTATTTTATCCACACAAAAAAGTCCGTAACACCAACAGCGATTTGTAACGACTTATTGAGTAATAACGAGGTTTTCACAGAGTCACTACTCGAGCATGCAGACACCAGCTGCAACAAAAGGCTTGATTAAATAATACTTGGTCTATTACTCATAGGATGAATCATCATTAAAACAGTGGGACGCACTTTATGTTATGTTGCAGGTCCACACAAACACTGTTTGCAACGAGGTTTTGACTGTCGTTGGGATTTGCTACACATTCACACTAGGTTTGTGGTTTTGAATCGATATTGTTTTTTTTCCGAACATTAAATGTCCAGTTATTTATTTTGTGCAGAATGCTTGTTCGAAGCTCTAGCAGCTGTAAGGAAATGGTCCTCGTGTAGCCAAAAAATTACGTTGAAAAAGATTTTTAGCTATATGGAAGAAGCATGGTTTATTTTGACGGTTTTTAATAGTTCACTTGATTAGCAGCAGAACACTGTGGGCTTCGTTGGAATTCCTTAACCATTCAGAAATCCAAATTTACAATGGCGAGTGTTAGGTCTAAATTAGAAAAATCGTAATTTCGTGGATGATAATTGATCAATTTACGGCAAATTTGAGATCAGCAGTACTTTTTGGGGTATGTAGGAATATGGTAAATTTCATAGCAATCTGCGCTTTAGTTTGGGCTCCAACCAGACTATAAAAGACCAATCAACCAATCAACGGACCAACAAACCAACCAACATTTTGTAATTCAGTGTCCATTATAGGCCATGCTATGCTCTGTTAATTAATATTATTATCATTGTTATAATACACACTTTCAAGTATTAGCTTGTGAAAAGTACCATTTTCAATGTGTCTCTTGTATTGGCTTGTCTGTAGATACGTATTTGATAAACTCTAAATCTATGGTTAAACAAATATTTTATGTTTTATAATTCATGTCGTTTTTATTTGTACGTAGCCCTAATTCTAGGAATAATGTTAATTTCTGCTTTTCATTTTTAGTGCTTTGGTGAGCTTTGTAAAATGAGTAAGGTGAAAAACGTAAGATGTGGTTCTTTATTTCCACATAGGCTTCAAGTCTTATTTTCATTTTTCATTTATTGAGAATAGCGGTGTGCTGCACTATTGTAACAAATGTACATGATTTCTATATTTTTTATTTAAAATGATTATAGTGCTTTAATTTGCAGTTAGTGGTGATGCGAATATGAGAATACATTTTTCTCAGAAGAGCAAGGTTTTCAAAAATGTCCGCGTAAGTTAATGATTTAGCCATGCTCTGTATTCTGTTAATTTAAACAATTGTTACTTCCTTACTAAATGAAGTATTTTCAGGTAATCTTTCACGATGATGAAGGAATATTTCCTTTGCACTATCTACCAAAATTAGATGGGAAAATTCTAGAAACTGATTCTTACACAGAATTCCAATTAAGACCTATTGAAGTAAGTGACCAATTCTAATTTACCTAAACCAGTGGACAAATAATCATTAGCGATGACAACAATGTTTCTAGAGGGGAGAAATAATATTTTTACAGCTGACTGTGAAAAAGAGTACACCCTAAAGATGGTAGAATTAATTTGGTAAATTATTAAATAAATTGCTAAGTGATTAGAAAGATACATGCATTCAAAACAAACATTAAACATGAATATGAATATCCAATTGCATTCAATACATCTAATTCATAATACATATATTTTTTCAGAACAATTGTTGAAACCGTAGAAGTGAACTGTCTGTAATTCATGTTCAAGTTTATAGTATATAAAGTATAAACGTAAAAATATTTTGAATAAACTTAATAAATTGCAGCAAAGCCAGTTTTTTACTTCGGTAACTGGTTGTGGTCATTTTATTAAGAAGTATGTGACAAACGACCTATTTTTTTACTTTTAGGAATTCACTCAAGATCACCTTTTTCGTAGAATGTGTATTGTTCCATCAAATATCACTTATTGATTGCACTAGCCTTTGAAAACAAAATTGTAGTTATTAGTAAATTTAGGGAATGTTTTGTGGTTTTTGTCCCAGATTTACCATGACATATTCATGAAACAACACTGAGTACATAATTTTCATGGATATAACCGGTAAAACAAAATTCTTAGTAAATTAGGTGAACTGGGTACCTGGTGATTTTTTGAATACGTGAAGTTTGGCTCCTATCTAACTACTAAGAGATCTCATTGGCTGAGTATTTGGATATTTTTTTTGCAAATGTATTGTCGAGTTCTAGACATTGTCTCTAGAACCATGTAACGTGTAAAGTATTAACCATGCGTGCTTTGAGATACACCATGTTAGCGAGCACTTGGCTTCTTTGCTGTCTACTGCACCTAGGTGTGATATCAGTTCTGTTTTTTAATGTGAAACATACCTGATATCAGTAACTTAAGTTACTGCTGGAAATGCTGCTAGCTATTGGTGACACCAGTAGTATAATTTTTGTGGTGGCTACCGAGCTCGCTCAAACCACAATATATATGTGTGTGGTGATGATGGCACTGCTCGCTATAGGGTGCGTTGAATCGTTAACTTATCAATTGGCACCACCCTGTTTGTTTGGAGTACCCTTAAAATACAACAATGTGATGAGAAAGTAATAAATACCTTTTTCCATATCACCCTGACGTAAAGTACAACTAATGGATGGTCTGGAAAATGCCCCGCTTTCTTTTATTTATGTATGGTTTTCCCAGTAGTGCTAATCCACATAGCACGTTTTTATTATTTTTATGTGGTTTCCAAGAAGGCCTAAACCACAAAATATCCAAACTCTTCAAATTCTGCCCTGTGCTCTTCGTTTCGTGAATTTATCTTTTTATCATCTGTTTTGTTTTGCAAATTTTTGTTTGCTGCAGATTTTATTAGTAGACTCTTTTATCTGCGCTTCAGTTTCTTGAGCATGAGCTTTTCTCATTGACTGCCAACTTTCTTCAATATGTCTTCTTTCTGAGCTCTAGTTTCTTGAGCTCAAGTTTCAGTCATAGAAACAGCCTTTTTGTCCAATCTCTCTTCCGAATTTCCGTTTCTCCATATCGAGCTTCACTCTTAGAAGTGGCATCATTCTTCATTCACTCTTCTCTCTTACTATGGGTTTCTCCAGCTCGTGCTTCGCTCTAAGCAGCAGCAGCATCTTTTTCCAATCACGTTTTTCCACTTTTTAGTTCTCCAATCCTCCAGTCTTCTCCAATGGTTCACCCGTAAAGAGATTGCCCAACATTTTATCTTGTCCTCATGTGCATTCACATTTTCCTATTCCTGCAATTTGAGCATTATACTAGCCTTTTCCTTTCCCTCCTATGGCTCATCATGTCATATGATGACGCCCAAGGGGTAACAACAAGCTTTCCCCACTGTAACCCCTACTCAATCACATACAACACCTGTAGGACATGTGAATAGGTATCAACTACCTAATGTCATCCGTCTTTCCGAATGATTGCACAAAAGAACAGTCTTGCAATGGCCAGATTCGTTTCACTTTTCAAACGTGGTTCAGCTTCACCTCAGTGCAGAAACTCCCACTGAACCAAAATTAGCCCAAGTATTGAGGGAGACAAAACTTGAGTTTAAAGAAAATATTGATGTTATAACTACCAATCATGGGAGAGGTCTTTAATTAAATGACATTGCTAAAAATCTATTGATTTATTAGTATATCCCTTAGGGAATTAATAGCACACACATATGTCCACATATGTGTATCCCTTATGTGCTTATTAAAATTATTCCTGAATCATTTGTGTTTTGTTTAAGTGTGAATATGGGAATATGCAAATTAGTGTGTCGCATAAGTTTCATTATTAGGCATACAATGTACAGTTTACAGTTTACAGATATTTCTACTTCGAATAGTAAAGCCATTTTTTTCATTAGCTCCATATTTAACCAAATTGGGCGTACAAATTTAGACTAATCATGATTAAATACAAATTAGAGGAAAGCAACAGTTATTAATTTTTAATTTCAATGCTAATGCATAATGCATTACGAAAATCAGAGTAGATACGGTATTGTAGCATGGCACATTATACGTTATGATCATTCACCAAACCTCCCCAAAATATTCATATAGCTAATGTGGTAAGAGAGGAAACGAATTATTACAACAAATCATCGTTTAAAAATTTCCTACAAAAATTGCAAAGTGTGGCATGACATTTGTGTTTTAGTGATATTAAGCAGTATCGTTCAAGTATTACGTCATCAAGAAAAGGGTAGTGGGGATCGCCTACTGATGACGATTGCTGATGAGGGGTGGAATGAGTGGTCAGTTGATGACGTAAGCACTGCTACCCCAGTAAAATAACATTTTAAAGGGTGGGAATACGCAAAAAAGGTCCTCAGAATACTGTGGATATAATGTCTACTGTTAAAGAGGGGGAGGGAAGTTGAAAATGGCTGATTTATTGATGATGTATTACTTGAACCGTTCCAGTTTATCATGAGAGCCTTATGTTTTAAGTGTGGGAAGGCATAAGGCTCGTATGTCTTATGTGTGGGAAGTAAGTTAGGTGTGTTAAATAAGACCAATCTATCATGCACAGAATGTAAAGCTAGGAACCAGGAAGCAATTAACACCTTCTTATTTAAGTTGAGGTAATCTATGCTTTTTCTTCGATGAATTTAGAGTCATCAGTAACATTACACAAGGGTCGTGTGCTAACGTGATAGATATTAAAGCTTGTTACTTTGTTTTAAATAAATCACAACAATCTCCCTATTTTTGGATGTATACACCATGTTGAAACTTTATCATTTAATTCTTTCGCCTTCAAAATCGTGGGAATAGCTGTAGAAAATTTAGAAATGTTGTTTTATATTTATCTGCAGCTTTATGATAGCTCCAAAAGATGCTTTCACTAGTCATATATTAATAGACAGCATGCAATTTTTACCGAAAACAATATTTTCGTACTTTGAACTTTAAAAATGTATATCATGTATTACGTTTTTTACATTCATCATGTGCTTTGTTCTTTTTTCTATTTTCCATTCGTTTGTTGTAACCATATTAATTTCGGATGTAAGTTCAACAGACAATTTTGTCAGAAGAGTAGTGATGTGTCGAGATGCTTACTCAATTGCATTGAAGAAAGAATTGCTACCAAAAGTTCAATTAACTGCAGGTTAGTCCTTTAATTTTTTCCGATTGCTCAAGTATATAACACCAAGCAAAAGACCAAAATATTATGTTGCTAGTTTGGATAAAATATTTTTTTTAATAATCAGAAAAACTCTGATAAGTGAATTCCATCCAACTAGTAATAGCCTCTTTATTAGGTTACCTTACAGGAAGAATACTGATGCTACTTCCGACTGTTCTGGTTACAACGAAATAGCAGAGATGGTTAACTCCACAATCAGATCATTAAAGAAATTTCAACTAAATCACTGCAACTGTTTCAAGAGCTGCAAAGAAGTACTGTTTACTATTCACACATACTACTCATTTTATGATGCAGAAGAGTCTACAATTTTCACAAGGATTGTTGGGAATCATATTCAACAGATTCAAGAATATCCAAAATACAATTGGGTTTCACTTTTATCTGATCTTGGAGGGGCTATGGGTTTATTCCTAGGACTCTATGGAATGCAAGTAATTACTTTAATATTCAGGTTGCTTGCAAAATTATTTTTCAATGGGGTTTCACCAGTAAATGACATCAGCAAGCTTGTTATCGTGAATTTGTCACAATTCTTTTCTAAAATTGTAAAAGGTGGGTACAAAACAAACAATTGTAGAAATATATGGAAATTAGGCAGGAACAAATGTCAAGTGACCAAGAAGAAATGCAATACTGTATTGGTTCAACTATATTGGCTGATTATTGAAGTCCTAGCATTCCTCTGCTGTACCTATCAGTGTGCCGAGAGACTATCATATTATTTGAGTGATCCATCAGAAGTAAACACTTTCTACATTGTAAATGCATCGTTTTCTTACCCAATGATAACAGTTTGCAACAATCATAAATCTGTTAAGGCAAACCTTACCAATTTTTCACCTCAATCACGGAGAGGCACTCAGAATGAATGGATTACATCTATATCAAATACTGTCATAACAACGTATTACAACAATGTAAGAAAAAGGAAGAAATGTTATCAAATTGAATGGTTTATTATTTATTTTTAACTCTTCAACATGGTACAAAAGAGTAATACGAAACTATACACAAAAGACAAATGGTGACAGAAAAACGAGAGCTAAACAAAATACAATAGAAGCAATGTGTAAAATGTGCAGAGTCAGTATGAATAAACCACTAAGCCAGTAACACGGGTGACAAGTCAACACACTTATATTTCGGTATCAACGAGAAAATGAAGAGATACCTTCTTCAGAGATAAAATTCAAAGGATAAAAAGTTAAAAACACCTCACCTGAATGATGACAAGGAACGTGGCAGGGTGTGCACACGCAACCCTCAAGCTGCACACACATTCCTTTTCAGCATTCAGGGCAACAGAGCCACCATTGCGGAAACATGAATCCCCCTGTTATGTCAGGTGTTTTTAACTTTTTATCTGTTACATTTTATCTCTGAAGAAGGTATCGCTTTAATTACTCATTGATACCAAAATATAACTGTGTCGATTTGTCACTTGTGCTACTGGCTTAGTGTTTTATTCGTAAAATACAATAGAGTTGAAATCGAAATCTATGGGTGCATGCATTGCATTTGCTCTAAGGCTTCAATTTCCTGTAAAACAGCATCACCTAGCATGTGTTCATGAGCCATTTGCCCTTTGCTCTCATGACCCCCCAAAAAGTATAAGTCTTTCAGAAACTGCAGTTCCCGGTCCATTCCCCAGTCATCGGAACACCCCCTACACACTGCAATGAGAGCTCATTAGCAATTATGCATGTTCGTAAGAAATTTCTACCTTATGTGTACGGTAGCCTAGAAATAAACCATTGAACACGACTTAAAACTTCTGGGATGTCCTATGCCTACATGATTAAAAGGCATTAAGAAAGAAACATAAGTTAGGTATAAAGCGTGACGTCTGTAAAGGGGGGGGACTGGGCCTATATATTAACGTGTGTAAGTGACATTATAAGAATCACTTGCCATGAGACTGTACAGTAGGAAGGGGGTAGCAATGCACCCAACAGGCAATGGTAAATAATACGGAAGAACTACATCAGCTTCACCTAAAAAATGGAGGAGCCAACTTAAGAAAACTCCCCAAATTTTAAATAGAAATAGATCCCCGAGAACTAAGAAAAATTATAAAATCTAATACGAGTAACAAAAATGAACGACAACAACAACAATAATATTAAGCAATGAAGAAGCCAAGGTGCTCAGATATAAATGCAAACAAGAGTGCATTTTTGCATTTATGTCTGTGTGCCTGGGTTTCTTCATTGCCTATTTGTAAATCGCATACTCCCTGCACTAACAATGAAAATAATTCCAACATTACTGCTAAATCATGGTTTCACAAGTCTCTAAACAGACTGCACCTGCAGTTTTACGAAGTAAAATCATTTGCAGTAAGTATTTACAAATATTAAATGGTGAGGTAAATTTAAGATTATATAGAGTTTAAAAGTACAATTTCTGTAATTTTCTTGAAAATGATAGAATAATTATGTAATGACAATTAAAAGATTTCAAATAGTAAATTTAAAGTTCACCTTAATCAAATCATATCAAAAACAAAAACTGGTAAAAGAGGCCGCCAATTCCGAATGGTTTGGCCCTTCAAAGGAGTGATATCAACACACCAAAACATTCGCCAAGTTAATCGCACCGCTTAATAGTTCGAAGGTTAAATGAAAAGTAAAACATTGCTAGGTTCGGTAGCAATGTTCAAGTTTTCATTTAACATCCAAAGTATTATTCGGTGCGATTAAGTTGGCGAATGTTTTGGTGTGTTGATATCACTCCTTTGAAGGGCTGAACCACTCTCAACTTGGTGGCCTCTTTACCAGTTTATGGCTTTGTTATTACAGTTGGTTTATTTTTCGTGAATTAGACGTGAATACAATTTCTTTGCAACGTTGTTTAGATTTATCGTGATACACTAGTGTGTGTTTAAGTACGCACGTCAGTATGCACGTTCTCATTGTCCGAACTTTGGCCGTCCAATTTGGGACAATGCCGACATTACTAGCAATGGCTATAACAATATTTCCGTGCTTACGCGCCCTCCCATGCCATTCCCGTTATGCCTCCATGCTCCAAACCATAAAAGGTACACATTCGTATTGTACTGCACCCATTCGTCTAATTTCATAGCTAGAAGCCTTCCTGTTATCTTGGTATCGATGAATAATCCCCCTATGAAAAGGGATGAGCGGACTAGCTAGCTAGCTAGTAACTAGTAACACATTTACAACGTTATTGAGAGTCAGATTTTGCATTGAAAGCAGCTTAGCTTGCACTGCTACACGAGTTAATTTTTGTCAGGTGGGTCATTGCTCTCGATTTCAACACAATTTAAGCTTCTGTACCGCATTATTATTTTTTCCCCAAGTAGCTGAAATGTGCCCAACTATGCTTCAAGATATAAGACGCTGACGCTACAGCATCGCATTACAATGGTTTACAACCTCGACAATCATGAATTGATGTGATGTTTGTTGTGATGTTAGTTGCCTAACTTGGCGCGACACACTAGCGTGTGTCTAGATTTCAATTGCAAAAGAAATGCAAAATAATTCTAAAAAGTGAGGAAAACCTTTTAAAATGAACTACACAGCATACAGATTAGGAAGAAGTTATGTGATTGCAGTAAATATTTCTTGGCCAATTTTTCATAGTATGGTTCAACAGCTGTTGTTTAATTTATTTTTCATTTTATACAAATTATTTAAGTTCCTAATTTCACTCGTTATTGAACATATCTGGAACAGTGTAATTTCCTACCTTTTTCCGTATGAATTTCTGATTCTACGTAAAATTTGCCAATTATTTGTATTTATTACACTTCAACAAGCAGGTATTATTTACACTGGAAGTAAGCAATTATTTGTTGCAATTACAAAAATTTAAACGATTTTATAACGTCATTAGCTTATTTTTAATGAAGATGTCATTCGTGCTTTTCTAATTTTTGAATTCATCAAAAAGTACTTTAGAGGGTTTGTTGCGCATTTTTTGTAATCGATTAATAATTCCAAATGAAGTGGACGCATTAACAGAGCATGAATATTATTAACACATGAATATTAAGTGAGACATAATTTGTTTCATAAATAAGTCCTTTTTTACAGATGTCTTATTGTGTACAAAGTAAGCAGTAGTTGTCTGACGGTTCTGATTGAATTGTCAACACGTTTATAATATTTCTAATTTTTTTTATTCTTAGTTCTAAGTATTAAGCATGTGTAACTTTATTAAGTTTTTTGCTACTGAAATTTTCCGTGCATGAATTTATATTCCAATCCAAGTTGTGCAGTTTTATTGCTATTTGTTCTACGTTCATGAGTGATGTAAATATTGGCATTATGCATGAGTTTTCAATGTTTAGGCTGCGCTAAGTTCGTTTTGCATTTAACAAATTGTTGATTAAATTGAAGTCCTTTTGTGGATTAGAAATCATGATTTTTTTTAATCGATGTGTATGGTGGATAACATGAATATATCAGCAACGTGTAAGGTAATATAAGTGTTCCAATTTATTTCGTTGAGATCAATATGGTATATACAAAAAAAAGAAGTAGGCCTAATATTTGCACTGGTGACACCATAGGCTAATATATTTTTGCCTCTTAACTAAGTCTATCATCAATTTTAACGCTGCCAAACCTGTCGGTAGGATAACTCATTTTGCTAATAAACATTTTCCCACAAAATTTCACAAAAGGATAATTTTTCTTTTCGTATGTATTTATCATTGGTGTTGATGGTCTTTGTGAGCCTTTCATGATGGAAGCCCCTTATTTGTCCTCGTTTAATGCTCTAGTAATATGACTGTTAATGCAATTTAAGTCATCAACAGTCTCTTTAGCATTGTAGTACCCTAACTGATTAGCATTAATAATTACTATTAAAAAAAAACTTCTCAATCTAGTCGCGAAAAAATTTTCAACAACTTTATTTAAAGCTGGCAGTAATGAGATTAGTGTGTAATTCTTAACTTCAGTAATATTCATATTAAATTTTTATTTAATCTGCATTGCATTTTTCTGCCTTAATAATCCGAGTAATAGGTTGCATCATCAGAGTACAAAATGTTCCATACAAAAACTTTTAAATCCAGTGAACTTTTTCGTAATTACGTTACAAAAGTTTCCCTAATTTTGTATTCGTTTGTGGTTAATACCCAGAATGTGTTTTGCATTGTTAACATCTTTGCATTAATTATTCTCAGTATTTTACTAATCAATGCATATAACTAAGATCGTGATATTTGTTTGTGTTTGTGTTGACAGATCACTGAGATTCCCACTCTTAATTCCTATTTCTTTTATTTGTGCGTCTGCACGGAATGTCTGCTAAAGAGAATTTTCTGGTCTGTATACGTACTGATTAAAACTGTGTTTTCAACAAAGAGGCACAGTACGAACAACGTCATATTTTTTTCCAGTCACAATATTTTCATGCAAACGGGATCTAAGCCTCTAACACGAAATCTCGACAATGCTTTATTAAACAGTCCATATAAGGGACCTGTCCTTACTATATTTTAAATTGACAATTTGTGAGAGGAAATTTGTATCGACTTTATTACGTAATGTGTTTGTGTTTTCTTTCACAGCACCAGTATTTATTTGTTGTCAAGGAGAAGTTTGTTGTTTTTTCCCCGATAGAGATGTAAAGTTTGTCCCAGCTTTTCGAACTTTCACGTTTGTTTTTACTGCAAAAATTAGTAATTAGTAAAATAGTAATAATTTTTTCATAGTTAATAATTTAACCTACATTTCATTTCATTTACAGAGTTTGTATTCTTCATTTACTTCAGCTGATGGATTTGCTGTTTTTGTTATTTTAGACCAAAGTTTGTTTTTAAACTCGATTGTTTCTCATAATTGTTTACCTATACGTCCAATCATTTTTCAATGTTTTTCGTTAATTTTTAACAACCAAAGTGATATTTTCTAATATATCCGTCTTGAATTACTTTTTCAATTTCATTATACCTTCCATTAGAATTAGCATATTTGTCTAGTATATTCCATTCAACATTAGCAAGCTCGCCCAATTGAAAATTTGTGTGATTAAATTTGGTTATATATTTCTGATTTTTTGAGTTCATTATTATTCATAATATCATTGAAAGTATTTACCGCAAAGGAGCAAATAGCAAAAGGCTTTATTTTTAAACAAAAGCCATTGCATGATAACTTAACTTTTTTGAAAATGACGTCAAGATATTTTTTT
>JAHWFP010197111.1:4331-17082 GCA_023313725.1 Lithobius niger
GGGGGGGGGGGGGGGCTGGGCACCGTATTGTGTTTATGATGGTGGTTTTTGTATTTTATTATTTTATTTTTTTTGGCCAGTGCAACTCGCATATTCTGTGCCGAATCTCTGCATTTCTCCCCCTCCTTCTCCAAAAATAAAATAACTGAAAAGAATAATTCAAAGGCGAAAATATAAGTTGGAATCTCTTTCATTATTACTACAGGTAATCTCTGCAGTGTCATCTCGTGTAAATTTTCGCTAGCCGTTTTTCTGTTTCGTAGTGTAAAAGCTATATGCAGATGAGGAATTGCTATAAAATGCATGCTTGGACAAACTAAAAACTAATTTTCCAGGGTCAAATTTTACAAATACAATTATAAGTTAACATTGAATAAATAAACACCCATCGTTGCATGATTTCTCCTTATCTAGGAATTACTGAATAGTGAATACTACATATTTATATAAATTTTCGCAAGGTTTTTGAAATAAAGAAACGTTCTATTTGCAAACAGAAACAACTGTAGTTGACAAGTTTGTATTACAGAATGATTTAACTGGCTACTTTTGCAGCAGAATGGAATAGAATGTTGTGTGGTGAATAAGGGTTACAACAATGGAATAAAATTGGTATTGTTGTAGCTTACTAAACAATACTTCCTTTCGGATGGTATTGTTGGCTGCCGCAGTGCTTTCCACCCATCCTACCTATTTTGGTGAATAGAGCTGCCCTATTGTTGCTCCATCTCATATTTTTGACAACTGTACCTACATGTACTGTACACCTTTGGGCATAAAAAAAGATCGTTTTCATTATACTGGTGCTTTAAACAATGCCATTCAACAATGCCACTCTTTGGCATCAACAATGGAGAATTCCGTCCGCCTTCAGTGATGTTTGTTCTTATTTACAACAATGAAAAAGTTTACATTGTTGTCTGGCTACTTGAACCTCGATACAGTGCGATCATTTTTTATGCCCAAAAGTGTACCTCTACACGAACCAGTAATCGCTTATTCCATTTTCATCTTAGAAGTGAAAGTTTGTTTTTTTCCTCAGCAATGCCGTTCAGTCTTTGCGTAGCACCATCAGTTTTCACAACATCACCAAACGGATCCTGTCCCATCTTCATTCCATAGGATACCTAGCCCATGGCTATCTCGACAATTAGCTACTTAGAAACGTGAAGAAACACAAGTTATCAACAGAATTTTTAAAAGCCATCACTTTTCTTTTGAAAGTAAAGTTTCGGAGTGAACTTTCCGTTCAGTCGGAATCGTACTTTCGAAAGAAGAGTGACGGTTTATAGCTATTCTGTTGATAACTCGTGTTTTTTTGTTTTTTAGTAGCTAATTGTCGAGATAGCCATGGGATAGGTATCCTATGGAATGAAGATGGGACAGGATCCGCTCGGTGATGGCTGTGAAAACTGATGGTGTTATGCAAAGAACAAACGTTATTGTTATGAAAAATAAACTTTCACTTCTAAGATGAAACGAAATAGATGATTACTTGTTCATGTAGAGGGACATGGAGATAAGGGCCTTGAAGGTCGAGTGAAATGGTGTACTCGTTCTTTTTTAATGAATTTCCTGTGTCCCTGCTGAAACATTTGTCTTCCTTGGAACTCTTTTCGACATGAAAGAGTACACAATCAGACCAGCTTGAGATAGAATTGGCAACAAAAGCCAGGAACAAGGCGTAACACTGCTTAAGGACCAATCCTTCACAATGCTCAAGTAGTGCAAATTAATCGGGACAATGAGCTGTCTTGCATAACTCGTCCGGTACAGTGACGTCAAGTACTGGTTACTGCTTACTAAATTTTTCCTCGATCTGTTTTGCTTTTCGTGAAAGATTCAAAAATCACTTTTTAAGAAAAGAATGTAGATCGAGGATAAATTTAGAAAGTATTTGTATTTTAGCCCAGCATCTGCCGGGCTAACAACTTCGGAGTACATTCCAGTAATGCGTAGATTATGTATTACTAACTTTTCCCACTAGGGGGCTGTTGTTTATAAGTCAGCAACTGAATTCTCTTCAACTCCAGTCTGCTTTCTGCAGTGGATGGTCAGGTTCCCTATTGTCGGTTTTTATCCGATGTAGGTCCTTTTTATTTTAGATTTTTAACTCTGATTGGTGCTTGATTGGTTGATAACCCCATAGCGCATTTTATGTATTTATTGACACTTGATTTTTGCGTTAAGTGTGCTGCTTGATAACGGATAGTCTTCCGATCCGAAACGTCACTTTTTTGTGTGTATTGTTATGCACCTGTCTGGCTTGCTCCTATTTTATTACCAGCACAATGACACACTCAAATCCAGAAGCACTGTTGGCACACCATCTCATCTTCCTTTTAGACAGAAAGAAAGAAATATTTCGACCAATGGTATTTCCAATCTACTGCTAAGATCTCAGGACACAGTGGGACAATTTGGCTAGGTAATCCCAGTTCATATACCTGTCTCTCGTACAAATCAGAAGTTGTTTGCAATAGTTTTGATACTGCTTGATCAGTTTATTAATATTCTGAGGTTGTTCACGGAATTGGGTAGAACAGGCATTATATGATTTTTTTGTCGATGGAAATTAAATCAAAGGAGGCTCCCGTCTCTTCTTACCACCCAGTTCTCGTTGCTATAGATGCAACTATAGATGCAACTTTTGTTTAAGTTCCAGGTTGTTTTATAAGGTTAATTCACATTGTGTAACATTTCAGTGTATTGGGATACGCGCGTGGTTGAAGTTTTACATGTGGAAACATGAAAGTGTCAACAGGAAAGTCGATGAAAAGTTCGTTGTTCATTGACACTTGGAAAACAAAGGGAAATAGCCGTATTAAGGTCCTATTCACTTGCTATGGTTGTCTCGGGATGGAGAGAGACAATTTTGCTAGTAACCCGAGAATATATTCATGCCACAAACGACATGAGCACAAGTGCATTTCCGGGCCCCCTTTCCCCGAATGCACACATATGGGCCAAGTCCAGGATGAACCCGGAACCTCTGGCTTGTGAGATAATAGTGCTAGCTGTTGAGGCACCTTGCACACTTGGGTAGAGTTGTAGTGGATTGCTGGAAAGTTAGTAAGTTTGACTACTACTTTGGTGGCATTTCCTTTATCTGCATACCATACACTAATTTCACCGTTTTTAAAAAAATTTTATTCATTTGAAAATTGTAAATACCATGTTTGAAAGCTTTGGTTAACGCTGATTGTTTAATTAGGAAGAGTTGCCTGTTTAAAAAAGTTAACCACCAAGACACATGCTAAAAACTGCCTGTTGAGTGTTCATCCAATGGCCAATTGTATGGAAGCTTTCAAACAACCAATGAACAGCAGTAGCCAATACGAGGTCAGTTTTTATAGCTGACGAAATAGACATTGCCTGAGTTTCTAGCAGTTCCCCTTTGAGCATCCTTTGAGCATTGAATTTCCACTAAAAGTTGTCTTCCCTACTGGGCTCGTATTATACTGCGTATGTCCGGAAGTGGGCGAGCCTATATAAGCTCGGTGCAGTGGATCTAATGCCATCTTTCTCCTAGGGTGTCCACCGTGTGTGTTCGCCCATGAGCTACTCCCCGTTGACACTCCTACGCCTCACTCCAAAGTTGCCACGCCTACGACCCTGTTCCACTTCACCGATCCTTTGAGCCTCACACCGCCGCCACCATGGCAACTGCTTCCATTAATGTCGGATCATGCCTGCTCTTTTCGTAGAAATTTCTACAAGGTCAGAGGAAGCACTCCTCAGGATGGCTCCACTCCTCCCGACGAACACTGTCCCTTCTCTTTCTTCAGAAAACAACGATCCTACGCCTCACTCAGTCTCGTCTGCAAATTGCAAACCCTCCTTCAGCGTCAGTCATTCCTGATCCACCACAAGGACCGGCTCGTCGTTTACACATTTTTCAGCGCGCCGCCTAGGTGCACGGGACGTTCTTCACTTCCTCGAGTCGGTCTGCTCAGGCCTCCACGGCCTTCTCCATCCTTCACCTTCCCGCACCTCCTCTCTCATTTTCTGGCAGAAGAAAAGAGGGGCGTTCAAGCCCCATGGGCAGATTCTGCCAACACCTCAATTACCCTCACCTGCGGTGCCGAGCCCAATCCCTCCATCTTCATTACGGCTTACAAGACCCTTTCCATCATTTTCACGAAAATTTTGTGATCCTACTACCAGCCCAATTTTTTGCTGCTTTCCCGATCTGCCTGGACCGGCACCGCCGGCTCCTGTTCCACACTCCTCCTTGTCCGGTGTCATTAATCTTCACTGTCCTGAACGGAAGGATCGCAACTTTGATATTAGCTACACTCTTCTGTCGTCACTCCTAACCCCCGCCTGGATTATTTCCCCCCCCCCCCCCTGATTGTTACCAAGCACAAGAAACCATCCTGCTGCCCCGGCATCATGCCGTTGCCACACACTACTCCAGCGTCTCACCACACTTCCATCATTTCTCGGTCTTTCGATCCCTCTAACCCATCTTGCTCTCATGCCATAACTCCTCCAGTAGCCTTCACCTCACCAGTGCCATCCGCCATATAGCATCTCTACAACCTTCCACGTCTTAACGCTTTTTCACGATCCCTTCGACGCGCCATTAAGCCTCATCTCCCCCCCCCCCCGATCCCTTCGTTAGATCTTTTTTAAACCAAGCCTTCTATGTGTTACCATAGGATCGTCTTCACCTGTTCCAATAATCAGACTTTCACTGAAGGTGGAACTAACTCCCGTTCCGGTCAACTCACGATTCTTTTCACACCTCCCAAACATTCCTCTTCGACTTTTGACAAGCCTACGCCCCACACCTACCATCAACCTGGCAACTGTACGTACACCCACGCTGTCCGTCACTTCTAGCACGCCTACCCCGTTTCAGCTCCCGCACTCCGCCTTTCATCTTTCATTGTCTATCGACAATCTGCCAGCCTGGTTCCTCGATCATGCCTTGCTTCCTTGCCCCACCACTACGAGCGCTACAGTTGTCTTCTTACTCTGCGTTTCCCATGTCTCGCCATGTTCTTTGTTACCTAGCCGGTCCCATGTCCGACTCCTCTTCATCCAAAGATCCAGTGCCGATTATCACCCCGAATGTTCCGTTCCCCAATGCCTTATTCCTGCTTAAGCTCGACCCGCATCCCTGTTGCCAGTATCACCGACAATGTGGTGGGGAAAAGAAGAATTGCAAGATCTGTTTGATCATCTCCCCAATCGATTGGCAGATCATCAGAAAACGACAGGCCCTTTCTCGAAAACGGGCAGCTCGAGCCGCAAGGCAGGAAACCCTTGACCTTGCTTCATCTCTCGCTTCGCTAGTCGTTCTCCCGAAGTCTGCCACATTGCCTTCCCAAGGACACAAGCCAGCCCAGCCAAGTTCCACCAAACGACAAAACTCTCCACCAAAAAAGAGGCGCCCTGACGATCCCACAAATTTCGATCCACTAGCCGTCGCCGGGGCCTCGGGCTTTGTTCCTAAACGTAAAATTCCACCAACACTCCCACGACCCACGCCAAGAATTAAGGTGGCTCATACCTCTCGTGCGCCACAATCTCACAGTGCCTCGTTCCAAGTGACTTTCGAACCTTCACAGTCGGTCCCTCCTAAACCCCCTGTGCGCCGCCATCACCCACCTGCAGATGTGACTCCCACAGTCCCTGCCGCGCCTCCTGGCTCGGTCGTTCCACCATCCCGTTCAGCATTTCTTCAAGCGGCAACATCACCCATAGCGCAAAAGGCTTCCCTTATATCGCGGATTATCGCCCGTACGCACTCCTCCATCCACAGAACCGCCAATGTTCCCCAGCGCTTCGATACTCACCCGGCCCTCACCCGCGGCCTAGAACTATCAGTGCGCGACCTCGAAAATCTAGACTTCAACATGAAGTTCGTATTAGACATTGCCGAGTCGTTCTCCATCGAACTTTCAACGCTCCGCGCCGCCACCGTTGACACATCAGGCCTCAATGAAGCAATTGCCACAATCTCAGTAGCCTCAGTAAATAAAATGCACGCCTCCTCCAACTCAACTCTGCATTCACCAATGAGCTGGAGGCCGTGAACCATCACCATAACTCACTCTGCATCAACTATGCCTTACTGGAAGCCTGCTACACAAAATGGCCTTCACACTTGCTATCCTCACCTCCATGGCGAGCTTACTACTATGTACGCTCCCACACTCACCGTCCACGATCGTTTATAACTTCTCCCGTTATTGGCTCTCCCTCAACTTCTCAACAAGCCCAACCTTCTCCATCCATCTAGGAAATTCTCCAAGCCGCCCCTTCACCAAAAGCATCACCTTTCTTCGACCCATCAGCCACTGTGCGCCAATCCCTCTATCAAAGACAGACCATCCATCCCAGCTTTCCATCAGGAAGGACGCCTCGGCTTCCAACAGCTTCTCCAGGGTATCATCATACTCAGTCTGGCAATGACGATGCTCCTGGTTTCATTACTTTTTTTCTTGGGATCACTCCCTACTCTGCGGTATCATCAGGAGATCCTCCATGCTCACCCTGCCACAAACAAGCCAAGGGTGTTACACTGGGCTTCCGCCTCCTCCAATAAATTCCGAACTTTACAGCCACTAACTTTCCTTTACTCTTCGCAGCTTTCCACGAGGATTCTACTCCGTAACCCAGACTTTACGAGTGAGCTATGGCCTACTCATCCTCGTGGCTTCTAAGACTCCTTTACACTTATTGTGAACGTCATTCGCTTGCTACGTACTGCTACATTCCCACGTGTGTTATTCCTCCATTTATTTCATACCAAACAGCTATCTTCAACATGCCCATGCCTACGCCGTTCACATTCCTGTAAGGAGTACTCTATCAACTGCTATCTATCCATGCCACTCAACATTCGTCTTCTATTGTGCATACTATTATACTATCTACGCCAGGACATGCTGTGTCTGTGTCCTTCTCCTACACTCATCACCTCGACTCACCCAAGCCATCCTCTGCCAATCGCCGCATGTTACAGAAGTTCGTTACTCCCATTACCAGGTAAACGATATCTTCCTATATATCTGCTTAAATTCCTTGTACCCCGAGGTGCGGGACACCCTGTTGCAAATTTTCCCAAAAAAAAAACAAAACAACGAAGACAACAACGACGACCTTTACCACTAAGGCAGCTGGGCTGACACACCAATCCATACGCCTACGCCTTAGCCTCCGGTCTGTCATCAACTTGGGATCACATCCTCAATCTCTCACTGAAATAGCCTATCTTTTTTTCCGGCCTGGACCTACCGCTCCCATCTGGCCGTCCTCATTTTCACATAGGCGTGAGTACTTGATTGGGTTATGCAGGGTTGTCACCACCGGGACTTGTTCCTGGGGACGCTGGCTTATATTGCGGGTACTCCAAACCTAGCCCTCCTCCTAAGTGACAAAGTCTGCTAGAAACTCAGGTAATGTATATTTTTGTCGGCTATAAAAAGACTAAAATGCATCGTATTCGATCCTTACACTCCATCGTATCTGATCCTTGCCAGACCTGTTGCTTCGCAACAAATATTTATTTAATTATTTATATTTTTTACCAGGGCCTGCACCTGGTTGATTTTAGTTTTTATTGTCTATACGAAAATGTACATACATTACCTACAGCCCGCCCATCCTCCCCTCTATGAACTAGGTTCTAGGGGTTAGGAGAAAGATGGCATTAGATCCGCTGTGCCGAGCTTATATAGGTTCTCCCGCTTCCGAAAATGCGCAGTATAATACGAGCCCAGCAGAGAAGACAACTTCTAGGGGAAATTCAATGGTCAAAGGGGAACTGCTAGAAACTCAGGTAATGTATATTTTCATATAGGCAATAAAAACTAAAATCAACGAGGTGCACAGGCCCTGGTATTTTAGTCTTTTTGTTTATACAGTTAATAATACTAATAAATACATGTTCATTGCAACACGATAGGAGAAGGAAGGCCCCAAGGAGTGCCACTAAGACCTTACCTAATTAAAATTAAATTCTGCATTGTGTATGAGACACAACATAAAGCAAAACTTTTCACGTAATAATAATAATAATAATGATAATAATAATAATAATATCTTTTCCTTTAAAATGAAAGCATACAAGATGTAACGATGGAATAATAATAATAATAATAAAATTCTACTGGTTGGCAATTTCGTTTGTTAAAAATTAAACTTGACTCTTCGTGCATGTGGATGGGCTAAAACCATCTTGTACTGTGTAAGTTTGAGAAGTATTTGACTCCATGCAGTCTATCAATTATCCCAGAAATCTTCGGAATTGGAAAGTAATGAAGCTGAATTGTAACTATATTCAGTTTTCTGTAGTTTTCTGAATTTTCGTGTATCCTTCTTTGGAATGAGTTGTTCCACCTTTTACTCCAGAATAGGTCGCATGGCATACAGAGTACGTTAATCTGGGCATCTTGTCGGGAAAATAGAAAATGTTTCGTTAGAGTTTCACGATCAGTTCTTGATTATTTGCCTATAGACTTATGCGCACTTGTGTTGAATTGACTTGTGTAAGTGTTTTTAGTTTAAGTACCTCTATTTGTTCATATTCTACTACATCAACTCTGGCAATTTCACAATTCCACTCAGCAGTGGTAGCTTTCTATGAAACAGGATGTACGTTAGAATTTCTTACCTTTATAGATATTTCTGCCTACCACTTGGCGAATACAAGGCCACTGCCTAGCCTAATCCCTTTATCTGTTTCTAACATTTGCAACATTGTGAATTTGGATTAGGACTCACATGTGTTGCCTTATCGCATGTGAAATGATTGGCCAGATATACAACACGATATATCGCGTGAGCTAGATTACAACACATCAATAAGCACAGTGGTTGGACCCCGGACCAATGGGCAATACAACGTTCGCAATTCTTAATTTTAAATTAATTACACCAATGCAGAGATATGTTTTCTACAAATGAGAGAAGTTATTAAATGTACAGGAAAAAGCTAAAGTCGCTTCTCTCCAACATTTCAAAAGCACGCTGCCGTGGACATGTAAACTATTTCTGCACTAGCTGAAATTAAAGTGTTATTTGCTAACTTCATAGGGATGTTTTTATAAAAACGAGCAGACTTTACTTTAATAGTTCTTGTTCGCTCTTTGACAATAATCTTTGCTTCAAAATGGGCCTTTCTTTTCCTGTAGCTTCTGGCTATTCTACATATTCCGGGAACAAAAACAACAGAACTTATTATAGGCTGGGATGATATTTACAAAGTTGAATTTACAAAATTGGCTTACTAACTCATTAATTAAGCAAGTCTCGTGGTAATGGGATGTGCGTTTCTTGCTTTGTTTTAGCTTGAACATTTTTTGTCTTGGTTTGGTATTTACAGCAGAGATCATTATTGGTTGTTGTCAATTGCTTTAAATGTACGAAGTTCATACAAAGATAATAAAAAATGTCAAAGGATAAAAAAGTCACAGAAAACAGAAGATTGCCAAATTTCACAGGAAAATTGTGTTCTTATTCCAAGAACAAAAAAACCTATTATAACCATACATACACACGCTCAATCCGAATAGGCTTGAAATACATTTATAAAATTAGATTACAAAAGTGAGTTACTAAGCCATTAACATGATCACTGGGTAGTAAGGGTCTAATGTCTTTTCTAGAAGTCTTTTAGTTTAGGCCAGATCCCAACAGAATGGAAGAGAGCAAATGTTACCCCTATCTAGAAAAAGAAAGGACGTCGAATGTTGGCCCTCAACTAGAGACCAGTGAGCCTTCTGACCAGCATAAGCAAATGTTGCGAGAGGGTTTTCCTTGGTATTCTTAATACTGAGCTTATTGACTTAGGAATTGTGGACAACACATAGCACGGATTTGTTTCAGGCAGGTCATGCACTACAAATCTTCTTTCAGCAAGAAACAAGTGGACCATGGTTCTCGACGAGGGATCAGTGGTGGATGTTTTCTTTGCAGACGTTGAAAAGCATCGGTCCTTGGGGCAAAGCTGTTTTTCTGGTACACTGCCGAGTCTCATCATGCCGTGAAGAATGACTGCTGGAAGTTTGCAGATGATGTGAAAGGATCTGACATAACGAATGATCTAAAAAAAAGTACTGAATTTCAAGGGGACATTAACAGTATTCAGTCGTGGTACAACAGTCACGGTATGCGACTGCACCCACAGAAGAGTGGAATAATGCATCATGGTTCAAAGAACATTGAAAGAGATTATTTCCTAGATGGTACGAAACTCCAGCGTTTTGACAGTGTCCGAGACCACGGTGTTATTATTGAGGATAATCTTTCAGTCAGCCGACAGTGCGCTGCTGCTGCTGCAAGAGCTATAAGAATGGCTGGGTTTCTTTCTCGGCATCTTCCAAAGCTTAACCCAAATGATTTTTCCTGGGTTCACAAGACCCTTATCAGACCACTTATTGAGTTCTCTGGTGTGGCCTGGGCCCCGTGGCTGAGGAAAGACATCAACTTGTTGGAGGGGGCTCAGAGGTTGTCCTCTCGCTTGCTTATGAAAGACAGGCTCACATATGAAGGTAGACTTAAGGAAGCCAAGCTTCCTACTCTTGAGCAGAGATGACAGAGGGGACGCTACTACTACCAATCTTCGGGGAAACTCCCTGAAGATCCAGAAGCCCCATGCAAAACTCGAAATAAGAAAGAACTTCTTTTCTGTGCGTGTTATTAATGAATGGAACGCTCTCCCTGACGAGATGTGTTTGGCAACCACCACAGCCAAATTTAAGGCAGCCCTCGACAAACACATGCACTACCTGTAATCCAACTGTTCCCCCCACAATTCCCTTGCGTTCCCTTTTTCCTTTCCTTTTCAGCTACAAGTCTATGGCTTTGCTGTTTCTCTGGTATTAAACTAAACTAAACTAAATGCTTAACAGCGTCTTACTGGCCAAATTTGACACCTAGACCCTTACAGTCAAAGCTTGTCCGTGTTCCTTACAGGTTTTGACTTTTAGACCCTTACTTTTAACTTTTAACGATACGTTTTTTTTATTAATCCGTGTTACTTTGAGAATTGTAATAAATAGGTGTGGTGGTTAATGAGGGGTGGGCTGTGTGTGACACCTTTATTATTAATTTGTTGTTTGTTTTGTTGCGCCGCCTTTAAACTCGGTAAATTGCTATGGCCCTTACTAACCTGGCTAAAGGGTTTAAAGGGTTTAACGAGCGTTAACCACTCCTGGTCATCTGCCCGAAGCCCTAAGGCCCTATGTCTGCAACAGCCAGGCCCTTACTAACCTGGCTATCGTTAGTGTTAACAATAGAAACAAATCCTTGAATCTTCAGTCTACATCTTGCAGCTGGCGTTCGCTAAATGGCATTGTTGCATAATAACAATGTTTAAAACAATGTAAAACAATCAATCTGGTCGTTTAGAGCTCCATAATCCCTGAACCACTTGACCAATTAGAAAAGGCCTTATGGAAAGGGCACATCTACGGATCAATACCTGTAAAACTAGCTAAGAATCAGCTTTACAGGACAAATAGTTTGACCTGTAGAGAGGACAGACGAAAGGTACATCCCCAGACAAGAACAAGAAGTTGTCTATTTAGCCCCTCTTTCTATCTCAGGTTTGGCTGGACTGAATTTCACAATTTTTGGACTGTAGATAGGCCTTGACTAGTGAAGGCTAGATTCCAAATTTGGTTTAAAGATGTTTAATTTTGACGGAGTTATAAGCTCTCAAAGTTGAAAGTTTAGCACAGAGATCATAGGTCGACCCTCAGTGTTAATACAAAGAAATTACTTTTGCTATGATTTCAAAATTAAAGATGAATTTAAAATGAGTTTCCTTCGTGATACAACAATAAGGTTCAAGATTCCACTAATTAAAAATAATTATGGCTAAAAAATAAAGATCATTCAGTATATTTCAACAATTTTTAATTCCTTACCGTCCAGGGTTGTTACGATTATAATCAAGTGATTATAATTATATTATCACGATTATAATCACTTGATTAAAATTGAAATTCACCTGATTATAATCAAGGACCAGGTTGACACAAAACTGTTGATATACGAGTTCAAAGAAACGTAAGACAACCCAAAATAAAATACACTGCTCTTGAAACTTCTGCGGTCAGGAACGTATGTCTTCTGCTTTTTTGGCCTAATACATATAAAAATATGCAACCGACTAGGAACAAGCAAAGTAGGAAATTAATGGCAACATTCAAACCTTAAATCCAGGAAAAATGCTGAAGGAACTTATTACTTCTAGGCGGCAACTGAAGCTGATGTGACTTGTGTTCATTTAATCGGCTCATGTGTGAGGGATGTGCCAGTGTGTCACAACACCTACACCGACTTTACTAAGTATTATTACTGTAATAATAGTTACTGCAGTGCACATCTTACCATTGAAATTTATACATGGTAATCACGTTTTAAACTTTTAATACTTAGGAGATGTATAAGTAGGCCCCTAGTGGCATTTTGGCAGTAGCAACTGCCAAGTAAGAAATAGAGCAAACTCTAGCAACTTTAACTAGGTCATAATTATTGTTGTAATCTTATGTGTTATTAAAATCTGATTTTAATCAAAATAATCAGATTAATTCGATTATTTTAAAATAATCATGATTATTTCCAACACTGATACCGTCAAAATTATTCATTTTAACTCAATACACTTCCGTCAAACATAAAATAAAAGAGTGGCTAATTGAAAACTTAAGTTTTAGTTTTATTCTTTATTTATTGTTTTTTTGTTTTTGTTTTGTTTTTTTGCGTGCGTCGCTGTGATTATTATTAT
>JAHWFP010197112.1:0-10025 GCA_023313725.1 Lithobius niger
AACTGACAACAAGCAAGGATGTAACCAGAAACCTGAATTGAACTTTGGAGGGCCTGATGAAGACAGTAGGGCTACTGTTGAAAATTAGCAAGACTGAGAGTGTCTTCTTTGTGAAATTAAGCGATCATGGAGGAAATGAGCCATTTGACAGTTGAATTTGAATTTCACAGTAGTTCTATTAACAATGTTTTTAGTAATTTAAACAGCATTATGACAAGGAGAATGCTAAAATTAGGTAATGGGTAATTTCATAGCAACTAGAAATTACTTTGGAAATCATTGCGTAAATAAAGCATAGGCCTAAATGCACATAATTATTTTAAAAACTATTGCATATGCTAAAATCAATTTAAAACAAAACCTCCAGTAAAATGTAACATTTTGCCTTGTGAATTCTAAACAATATGAGACAGCTACGGGGAAGGGGGGGGGACCATTGGAAAACTGGCGAAAAAACATTCAAAATAAGGTATTCACTACTCAATACATCAAATTCGGACCACGAGAAGTGAAAATATCCGATTTCTTTTCTTACAGATTTAGAGATTTATCTAACGATCCCGACTTATTAAGATCCGCAAATATCGGTAGAGATTGGGATCGGTAATCAGGATTGGTCCAACCTTAGTGAACATGATTATTAGTAAAGGCTGTAGCCTTTACTGTAAGGTTTGACCTCGGTCTCCCCAGTTAAAGCCGAAATTTTAATGCTTAATTTCTCCGCTTCGTTTTAAAAGTTTCCACTGAAATTTAATATACAAGCTTTGTTGGACTTGGTGAACACATGTACCAACTTTTATTATTTTCCGATTGGTCACTTTGGAAATCTGGACTTAAGCTGAAATTGTGAGTTTCATTTTTGGCTTGGGACTTCTTTGGACACGTTTATACAATGGTCTCTACAGACTAATCCATTTGTCGTAGGAAGCTGGTTCTTGGCTCATTTGAATCGGCTACTTCCGGCGATGTGCCCTTTATAGAAATAGAAATTTCAATTGGTCGTACCGTTCTGGAGTTACGGGGCCCTGAACGATCCGTTTTATTGTTATACATTGTTTTAAACATTTTTTTTATGCAACAATGCCAATCAGCAAATGCCAGACGGAAAAGCGTAAGCAAATGCTAACAATGCTGGTGAGCCAACAATTTACCCGCGCGTGAAGAGGAAGCATTATCCTTATTACGAATCATTTATATAATGATTTTGCGTCATTCTCCCGTGTTAAAGCTAAAGTGTCCATTGCCCATTTGACTTGCCGTCCTATTACAATATGGACAAAGCCGCTGATAGATATCTGCGGACAAACTAACTTCCAAATAAAGACTTGCACTGAATGAGCGAGCGAAGCGAGCGAAATTCAGTGCATTTGCAACGATTGCAGACAACAGCTTGGTATGTCAAAGTATCACGAAGTAGAAAACAAAAACGAGCTCGTTTGATGTTTAAGGTAAGGTTTAACTGATCCGAAGTCAAAACATCAAAGAAACACAAATAAGCTTTCTTGTAAGGTTTCACAGGCCGCAGTGTTCCTGTACTGTTTAGTCCACATGAAACCTTACTGCTGTATTCAAAAGTAAATAAAATTGAAACCATATCCCGACTTTCAAGAATCATAGTGTATACAGGCTACACACTCGCCTACTTTCGGGGGTAAATTTTTCAGTATTATTATAGTCCGGTCGTCTCCTTTCCGTTCACCGTACTCATACATACACCACTTTTCAAGATTTCATATTCAAGACATCGGGACTTGTATCTCATTTTTATGTTCAACGACATTTACAGGTTTTAAGGAGTCACACGAACCCTAAATTACTTAAATCTGTAGGTCTGTACTAGCACATTAAAAGTATGGTTTTTACCATTTTTCAGCGATGTTGTTTAGCCAAGTTAAATAAACCAATCAGACCTATTGTGTTTTAAAGGAAAAACATGCGAATACAGCAGTAAGTTTTCACATGGACTAAACAGTACAGGAACACTGCAGTCTGTGAAACCTTATTTGTGTTACTTTGCTGTTTTGACTTCGGATCAGTTAAACCTTACCTTAAACATCAAACGATCTCGTTTCTGTTTTCTAATGTACAAAACGCATGTTTGTTGATGTAACAACCTAGCTGAAGCTCTGTTTCAATGCATTGAAAGTAAAAGTATGGCGAGAGAACTAATGTAGTTCAGAAGGGATGAATATTCATTCTATGGTGGTTTGATATTTCTGCTTACCGAGTACATAGCTTTTTCTTCCTCAGCTTCTTTGGCAAGCCTTAAAGTTTCAGCCTCTTCTTTGTCTTTGTGAAGAAGCCTACAAAATTAATAAAATTAGCTAATGCCTATGTAGGCAACAAGTTACGTATATAGCTACGTCAGTTAAATTACGTTAAGTAAAATAATTTACTGCATTCTTAATTTTTAATCAAGCATTAAGTTAGGATAGGGCTTGTATAATAATAACCTCTTCCTAAGTATTAACATACTTACAAGATTGACATGTCAAGTTCAAGTTGGCATGTCATGACCCGACAAGTTCGATTGTCACGACTTCATTGTAATAAAGTCATTATTTTGTTACAGCGGCCACTGGCTATGGTACATTATCTGAAAGTTACGGATTCATGGTTTTCACAGTTTTGATGCTGGTGAGGGTACATAAATATGTGGGCAATCAGCCTAAAATTTGGAGAAATAGGCGGTCTTTGCACCCTGACACCATTAGCAGATTCTCAATAAAACGTGTCACCTCGGTCTAGGTGGCGGGAGGTGTAACGGAAGTAATAGTGATAAAAGATTCTGCCATAGAGATAATACAAGTTTTACTGTTGAAGAGAAGCTAACGGCAAAGATTGCAATAATTTGAAAGCTATTTCTATGTATGTTGGGAGCACGCCACCAGTCATCCGAAAATTTGCACACCCCAGTGTTAGCAAAGTAAGACAAAGGACAAGTTAGTTCCTGTGTAGGCAACGTGTTGAATCGCGATGACAAGGATGGCCGCTGTCTGCATTACACCCAAAATTTAGACTGCTCTTTTATTAAGGACAGAGCTTTATTAGGCCACGCAAAAAAAAATTGTTTGGTTTACGGGCGAGGCTGCAAATTGAAGCACCACGCAACCAGGCATTTTATTTTATTTTTTATTTTATTTAACTTACCAAATTTCTTCGACATGCACCTAGCTCAAAGCTGAAAGAGTATGTACTCAGCCTAAAAAAATGTATTATATTTCTAATATGTTATTTATGTTATCTAGTTTTCAAAGTTTTTCAGTTTTTGTCAAATTACTTCTTAGTAGTACGAGCTAGAGGTTTGAAATTGGCACCATTAGAAAGCTCGTTTCGAGCCGGTTAAAATGGTGTACTGGAATGTCAAAAACGGTCTATATTAGGCAAAAATGTGATTTTTAGCGGATGAACCGAAATTCAGATAAAAAGGTTTCGACTCGCGATAATTTAAGGCACCCGTACGAGCCTGTAAACCAAACAATTAAATTTGCATGACCTTACGTCAGAGTCATAAGAAAGCCATGCATGTCGTAATTGTTTATGATGAACCATAATTGTTTATGGTAATGTATCAGTTGCAACCTATTACGCTCATAAGCAATGCATTAAAATGCATACAAACTTCAGGTTTTTGTGAAAGCAGTAGGGACGTACACATTTGAAAAGTACCTTTTTAAAAAGAAAAAGCGAAACAACAGACAACTGAGCGCAACTTCATTATAAAAAAGCACCAAAAAAAAAACTAAACCATTAAAAAGTACACACGCTCAATACTTGCCAGTGGTAAAATAAGAAGCCACCAAAAAAAATTACGAAATAAGAGCCATCAGAAACAAAACCCACAAGGGGAAAGAACCCAATTAAAGTAAATAAGCTAACCATCGTGTACTTTGAATTCTGAAAGTTCCAAAATCCACATCATGAAAGTAACGTTTAAATTCAAAAAAGGAAATACACCATCGTATTTTTGCGAATTGCTCGATAGGCTGTTGTCAAAAAGATGTAAAATTTCAGTCCTCTTATTTTCTTCAGGCTCCTCCAATAAGTGCTCCTTTCCGTTTACATCATTGTTATGCCCTTGCAATCTTCGTTAGCAGACGATGACGCAGGTTTGTACCGTAGCCTACTGATCACTGAGGAGAATCGCTCGTGTTTTCTTTGTGCCATTTTCGCGTGAGACGCTCGCCCAATTCTTGGCTAATGAGATCTTGGATTCCGGGATTGGATGGGCCTTGTAGGTTCATTAAGGGCTTGCCAGAATTAATTTCGTTCTGGATAGCAAGTGATTCTAGGCTTCTAAGGTGTCGATCACTCCTAGAATTCGATGTTAAAAGTGTTGTTGTTTTACTCCATTTTAATTCGTGGCCAGTGTCCATGCAGTGAGATGCAATGCTATTAGTTGCGTTCCGACTTCGAACGTCTGCCATGTGCTGGCCCCCCTCTTGTGTGTACACCTTTCCGTGTTTCACCAATATACGCAGCATCACACTCACTGCATGGCACTCAATACACGCCCACAGCTGTGTTTGGTACAGTCTCAAGCTCATCTTCCATTACTTTCTCTCTTGATCTCACAGCCTTCTCTACTTGGTGTTCTACTGGTTTTCGCATGAGCGTCGACTTCAAGTTTTTGCCATTTTTAGTAAACGACTTCAGGCCACACTTGTTGAATTCGTTCACTCAGCCCTCTCACATAGGTTAGTCCTACGCGCATCGCATTGTATAGCTAGAAATACGTAGGATGCTATTTTCATTCTCTCTTGGAGGATGTTTTATGATTTCCAATTGCTATTGCCTCTGATGATTTTAGTGAGTATACCAAAGGGATATCCTCGACTAATAAACTTTCCTTTGGAGAAAAATAGATGTAGATCTGGTAACTGCTGAGTGCTAGATCGCTTCACTTAATGCTGATGAATTCATTTCTGACGATATTACGAAGTTGTCCCATTGGGTGCCCAGAGTCAAAAGTAATCCCACGCTCAGTCGCAGATGGTTTCGTGTAGGGACTAAAGGTACGTGAACCTCTTTGATTACAAGTGATCGACACATCGAGAAAAGGTATGGTGTCATTTTTCTCCTACTAGCAAGTGAAATTTAGATCTTCCTGTCACTTGTTAAGCTTTTGAAGCACCCGGGTAACCTCACTACGCTTAAGGATCGCAAGTATATCATCTACGAATCTCTTCCAATACACCACGTCAGGTTCAGTCTCACGAACATGAAAGTCCAGGTGTTGAAGTACCATTTCAGCCAAAATGGGCGAACAAGAAAATCCCATCGGCGCTCCACTTGTCTGCCAGAATGCCATTCCTTGAAGCAAATGTAAATGGTAGATACTAGATAGCAACACTTTCAGGAGGGGTCAATCTTTCTCAAATTCTTCCTCTAGAATGTCAAATACTCGTGCTAACTTCTCAAGCATTTCGAGAAAAAGCCGGCGACTTAGGCTAGGAAGTAATTTCTCAACGTCAAAGAAGGCCAAGATATCATCATCCTTGACTATGATATTCTTCAAATCAGGCACCATGTCATCGGTGTCGTAGTCTACTTCCATTTCGAACATACTTTGTAAGCCTTTTCGCTAGCAACCAGTCAAGACGTTATGAGGGCCCTCCTTTGGCCGAAGTTATAAGCCTGAGTGGTAGACCGGGCTTGTGTGTTTTCACTTGCGCAAAAATAACGGGCAACTTCTGTGGAATCTCTCTCGTTAAGTCTATCAAGGCTGAACATAAGTCCCTCGGGTCTGTTTCCTAAGTTCGGCTCAGTCTCTTCATACATACCAGACTCCTGGATGTCTTGGAGCACTTTCTCGTCATGAACCGCCGTATCGAGTACGACTGTCATGTTGGGTTTTTATCTTACAAATAGTAATGCTTTCATCACTTTTTAACCTGTGAAGGGCGTCAATCTCCTCCCTGGGAATGTTATCTTTGAGACGTGGTGGCTTTTCAAAAACTCTTTGTAGCATCAGGCGTGTGACTGGATTAAAGGAGAATCCATCAAGCAGCACTTTCTGCCACTGTCGGAAAAAATTGCCTGCAGTTAATATGTTTTTATTGCATGGTTAACCACATGTTTATTGGTTTTTATTGAATAACTTTTCAAGACTTTACCCTGATCTGGCTCCTCCACCAATGCAAAGGACACGTTCAGACGATTAAAATGGTGTACTGCAATATCAAAATAGGTCAAAAATTTACAAAACAGCAGAAAATTTGGCCACAATTTGTCCACGGCGGCCTTCAACTGCTACGGGGAGAAGCAGTTGCACCTCAGCTGTCAAATTCGCTCCAGTATTTACACTCACACCCCCTGCCACTGGAATGAACTTAAAATCTCTATTTAGGGCTCTCATTTCACGTGGAAAGACGAACACAAGATAAATTTAATACATATGGAGTAATTTCCCTTTCCTCCTGAGCTCCAATGCATGGGCCCCTTCTTCCTCATTTACAGCTCTTTATGTGTTACGATGGCCTCCTAAACTTTCCAGTTTCGGACATGTTTCATTTCAATTCCCTTAAAAACATTGGCAGCTCTCATGACAGCAAATGTCTTGACTTTCTCCCACAATTAGCAGAAATTTGGGACCCAACCTGCATCTCCAGCATCTCTACATTAGTTCGAGCTGTTGGATAATCTGGTGGCAATCACCAATCCTTGCTGCCAAGAATTGGCAGCTCGTGTGCGCGGCGATGTTGTGGCCGCGCACACCTCCCGCTTTAGTCTTAACGGTCAATGACCTCGGCACAAGTCTCTCTCATTCACACGCGATGTTAAATGCAAGATGTCCTTCGTATCTAGCAGCACTACAACACGTTTTAACATAAGTTCGCATTTTTTGGAAAGTCATATGCAAATGTGCAGCCCTAATCTTGCCAAATAAGCTAACCATCGTGTACTTTGAATTCTGAAAGTTCAAAAGTCCAGATTTTACAAGTAACACTTAAATTCAAACAAGGAAATACACCATCATATTTTTGCGAATTTTCGATAGGCTGTTAACAAAATGAAATAGCCAGAAATGAATTCATCAGCATTGTGAAGCGATCTAGAATCTTTCCGTTTCATTATATTTGATTTCTGTCCTCTCCTGGTTTTGAGGGTTGCTAACTAGAAAAGTTGGACTTAGAAAATGTTGGGTCGTCAGTTTTTTTGTGGACCACCCTGTATTTCTAGCGAAACCAATTGGTTTCGCGTAGGTCTAACCTATGTTAGAGGGCTGAGTGAACGAATACGACACAAATTGAAGAAGTGTGGCCTGAAGTCGTTTACTAAAAATGGCAACAACTTGAAGTCGATGCTCATGCGAAAACCAGTAGAACACCAAATAGGAAAGGCTACGAGATCAAGAGAAGAAAGATAAGCTTCAGACTATACCAAACACAGCTGTGGGCATGTATTGAGTGCCATGCAGTGAGTGTGATGCTGCGTATATTGGTGAAACACGGAAAGGTGCACACACAAGAGTGGGCCAGCACATGGCAGACGTTCGAAGACGGGACGCAACTAATAGCATCGCATCTCACTGCATGGACACAGTTCACGTGATAAAATGGGAGTAAAACGACAACACTATTAACATAGAATTCTAGGAGTGATCGACACCTTAGAAGCCTAGAATCACTTGCTATCCAGCACGAAATTAATTGTGGCAAGCCCTTAACGACCCTACAAGGCCCATCCAATCCAGGAATCCCCCTTCTCATTAACCAAGAATCGAGCAAGCGTCTCACGCGAATGGCACAAAGAAAACACGAGCGAATCTCCCCAGTGAATACAGTAGGCTACGGTACAAACCTGTGTCGTCGTCTGCTAACAAAGATAGCAAGGGCATAACAACGATGTAAACAGAAAGGAGCACTTATTAAAGAAGCCTGAAGAAGACAGGACTGAAATTTTGCATCTTTTCGTCAACAGCCTATTGAAAATTCACAAATTTTTGAATTTAAGTGTTACTTGTAAAAATATGGAGTTTTGAACCAATCGAAGTAGTGATATCAGAAGAAAAATGGCTGCTGCCAAGTTGCTACATAGTGTACCCACCCTATCCAAAAAGTGTTCCCTTTAGAAAGTAGTGATATCAACTAGGGTTGTAAAATGCCTATTAATTAGCTAAACGTTTACCATAAGGTCAAAAAAAGCGTTTAACAATTAATCCCCCCCACCATTTTTTTTTTAAGTTTAACCCTTTGGGGTTCAATGCCATATCGTTCCGTCCCAAAATTCACTTCGAATGAAGTCACTTGAGGCATTCAAGGGTCACGTGCTACGAACGAACCAGTCGGAAATAGCGATACTGAAGGCCTTTCAAAATGGACACTGAAACGGAGAAGTTTATGCGAGGCATAAAGGTAGTGACGTAGAAGTTCACGTCACTCATTGCAGGCAAGGAAAAAGTATTCCCAGCTTAACAAGAAAGCAGCAGATTTTACTGGAACTTGGATGTCATGTCTAAAATTTAGTTGTATCGATTTATAAACTGCTACAGCTTGGAAAATAATAAGTTTAAAACGTAATTAAAGCCACAATACGAATATCTTCATCCTAGCATAACAGTACCTTGGGTACATTTTAAAAAATCTGATAACATCTGGAAGGTCAAAGCAGTCAATGATAGCTAAAGAGATTGGATATGGAATGCTTTCTTTTTCGAATGTGGGTTTGTTATGTGAAAGGTAGTGTTTAATTGCTTTCAGAAATTGATCTCAACAATAAAACTGATCAATATATATGCTTATTGAAATTATTTACCAGATTGTGAAGGGTATGGACGAGGGGTATGAGGTGGATTGGTGCAAATTTGACCTCGCAAAGGCTGCTGATGTGGTTCCCACAATTTGCTCCTTCAAAAGATGTCTGCGTATGGGATTCATAGGGACATTATTAATTGGTACGAGAACTTCCTTACTGGAAGGAAACAGAAAGTTGTTTTAAATGGCGTAGAGTCAGATGATCTGGAAGTTGCCTCTGGTGTTCCACAAGGAACAGTCGGTGGTCCATGCCCATTTCTGATTTATGTGAATGACCTGCCCGGCCAGCTCAACTCAAAGAATTATCTCTTTGCTGATGACAATGGTATTGTGCGGTTGATCAAGTCGAATGCTGACAGACAGTTCCTTCAGTTAGATGTTCAGGCAGTGGATGTTTGGTGTGGAACATGGGGAATGAACTTAAAAGAATTTTGAAGAGACAATAACGCTTACGCCAACTTTAAGTCTCTGATTGCTTCTGTACTGCGAATTTTTGGCAGGATTCACCATAGTTTTTCAACTAAGTATTCCGCCTTCATCAGGCACTGGTTTATTAGCACACTAACGTAACATCACAAAGATTTGAAAAACGTGTAGTGGGGCCAACTGCCAGTAACGTTGACAGTGGCTCCCTCTCTTCTTCTTCTTTAGGTGGTGGTGGAGGGAGATAGGTTTTCCAAAAGTAAGAGAAACCAGAGGTGAGCTCCGGCGTGGTAATATTGGCCATTCCTTTATGTGCGGGTTCTTGGATATTCATGAGTTTCACATGATTGTTTCTGAGAAACTGAATAGCAAGGCATTCTAGGGTGGCTCAAAGTGTGTGTTTGATTTGAGTATCATTTTGGTTTTTTCCCAAGCTATTTCATGATGGAGGCGGTGATGGTGGGCCGCAATTCCATTTTCTTTGACAACTGATCACGCAAGAAATTGGAAATTCCATCCAAAATCACACAACGAAAAGAAGCTAGACCAACGAAATTCAGTTGAAGTGGTGACATACTGTGTAGGAAAAACGGAAAATCCAAAAGACACTCACCGAGATGGGTATTCGGTGCTTAGTCGCAACCAACCGAACCTAAAGACCCTGCTCATGAAAAAGAAACGAGGCCCCCCCCCCCCCCCCCCCAAGCCCCGCCACCCCCAACAAACAAGAATAATATACCAGCGAATGAAAAGGACCCCCAAACTAGACCCAGCCAACCCACCCACAGATACCAAACGCGATCTAAACAGAAGCCAACACCGCAACCACAACCAAACCCACATAGC
>JAHWFP010197112.1:10035-25801 GCA_023313725.1 Lithobius niger
TAAGTCATATCTGCCTATCGGAAATTGCAAAATACAGTCAAAAGTATTTTTCTTTTGAATACGACTCATATTCAGCATTGAAGAAGATTGTGTTGAATTGTAAATCGGGCATATAATTAAAATGATCTGAGAGAATTCCCGTAATACTTCAGAGATCTCGGGGCACACAGCTGACAATACAAAAAAGTAGGGATTGATCGGATACCGTTTTGCCAGATCCGGTGTCGGTTCCGGATAATTTGATGTCAGTACCGGATCGGTTCCGGATCTAGGTGCCGGATCCGGACCAGTACCGGATACCAGGTAATTCATACACAAAAACGAAATAAAGCTATTTTATTTCTTCCCCCTTATAAGTTGCAGCTGTGGTGTTAATTTTCGCTTTGTTTCACATTATTTTCTTATATTAAACACGTAGAAGTCTTGCGCTATTATGAGTACCAGAATAGTATAATTGCATTAGGCTACAGAATTGTCTTTGCAATGTTGCTAAATTCTGCAAATTTTTTTTGAAACAGTCAAACAAAGCACTCATTAGGTTAATCAGTCAGAAAACATTTTTCTAGTTGAAGGATTTTTCATTGATTAGCCTACTGCTTCATTTCGAAAAATAACTTGCAAAATTTTGCAATATTTGTGATACCAGTATGTAGTACACTTAATTATTTTAGATTAAAAATATTGAATTTTGGTTGCATTAAAACAAAATCAAAATCACAACAGGTCTTTTATTTACAGCTTTAATTGCTTTCGTTCCGTTTTGTATTGCGTACAGGATAAAGACCGAATGCAAAAAAAAAGGAACGTAACCAACATAAAAAAGCTGTATTTATTTTTCATTTTATGAACAAAACTGCCTCGACTCTTGCAACATGGAAGTCATCTTTGGTTTATCATGCTATTATTTCTTGCTAGTTTTTGATGTTGTCATTAAACCGTCTTACTTTTCGAATTTAACCCCTTGGCGTCCAAACCACGATTTATCGTTACTTCAAAACCGTTTCTAAAACTCCCGACGCAATCTCGATTCAAAGCCCCTTTTGCAAAGAAAAACCGCCATTGCATACAACGAAGGTGTAATTCCGACTGAATTAGGTACTTTGGCACGCCTATTTTGGATTCATTTAATTTAATATCTTTTAATTACCTTAATTGATGTTTTTTGTTGGCCGTGTCGTCAAAAGTGACGTGAAATTGCTTTTGTTTGCTAAAACTAGACCTTGGTTCAAGCTGTCGTAACTGAACAACGTAACAAACGGCCACCATCTTGGTCGCGTTGGAAAGCTGGGATTCCCCGATTGACACGTGTATAGCAAGTGACGTCACGTGAAGCGAGTCAAGGTCAGAACCATTGAAGCTAGCACGTGCGCGTGTATTGGCGGCGAGTGGGAGCGCGATGGCGGCCGTAAACTGATTGCTATCACCGATAGCGAATAAAATTAGGAATAAAACAACTTTAAACTACTTCTACGGTATTAAAAACTTTAAAAAAGGATTTCGGAAGCCGTAAACAATGCTGTAATGGAAGAATCACCAGAGGACGTTATCATTTCAAGGTCTCCCATGTACTGCAACGGAAGGTGAATATTTTCGTAAGCGCATTTACGTAGTCGAACTTCAACTTTTTTTTTAGTTATGAAAACCTAACATGATTGTCCAAAGTATTTTTTTGTGCAACAATTTACACTGTAATTATTACATCTACAATTTTTATACACATAGATCGCTTAGTTATTTTACGTCGATTTATTTTACCGAGGCATGCAACATGTTTATGGCGACATGTTTTGTTTGTGTTGCAACCGGTATCCGGCTCAATATAATGGCCGATCCGGATCTTGCCGGACACCGCATTATCCGGCGCCGGATCCGGATATATCCGGACTCGGTCGATCCCTAGAAAAAAGGAGTAAAACAATTTTAGACGAGGGCCAGATAGGTTTCCGTTTGCTAAAAGACTTTGCCACTACACAATTTCCTTAAAAATAACGCCCAATTTTACCTGGGGGGGAGGTCAAAATTGGTTTCTACTGCCCAAGAGAAAATATACACTACCTGTAAAATTTCTGCATTCAGTTCCTGGATGCTCTTTTACTCTGGAAGAAACAATACACTGGACACACCCGCCAAGTCCCCATAAGCCCTGAATGGGCGACTAAGCCAAACAAGCCATCAGACGATATCGAAAACGGGTCAATATTTGGTCAACGAGATGGAAGTTCCCCGTCTCCTGTGTGATTCGTTTACCATGTGCCAGTGAAGGACAGACCAAAAAGCTATTCAGGGTGAAGGTTGTACCCAGGAATGTAATGTCACGATAGGACCGAACTGGATTTGGACAATTCCCAAAATGTGCATGTGCCCTGAAGAAGGAAGACACCAAGATATAGACTTGCTTGGACAAACCCCCGGGTGCTGGTGACCCTAAACGCACTTTTCGTGGCATTGCGAGCATTACGGAAAATTGGTTCAACAGTCGGGGCGTTCAAACTAGCAGTGTAGGCATCATGAAACTCGGTTTGATTTCGAGCCCCAACACGTGAAGTATATCCGACGTCACCTGTAATGGGAAAGCCTCATCGTGTATTCCAAAGGAAACATTACTTTCTCGAAAAGAGGCAAGGGATTCCATCTGGAAATGTTTCACTATTAGAAACCCATACCTAACATCATATTTAAGAACAATGCCGACTTGCCAGTCTTTATTGACACCATGAACACTGGACTTTTATAAGTCAGACATGGATGTGTCCGGGCCGAGAACCAATGCTTTCTTGAGCAATAATTTCACTTCCAGTGATACAAGGGGGCGAGACTTAGCCGTCCACCCACATGCCATTAAGTCATAGAAAAGAATGAAACGGTGGATAATAGACCTCTTCAACTAGCAACACCATGCAACACCTGTGATCTCGTTAAGGGTGCGGAAGCACTGCTGATACGGCAATCCCTGATCAGATCATGGAAACCTATCGTGACCTCGTCCAGGATGGGGAGCAGCATCTGTCTGGGAAGCGGTACTGACTAGCTACATTTATTTTCTCATGAAACGCCACTTTGAGGAGATGCAATGACGAGAACCTAGTTCCAGAATAACTCTGTTACCCTATGTAATAGAACAGAATGGAGCTTAACTGCCGCCGCTTCTGGTTATCCCGCCACAGTGGTCAAAGATTGTTGTCATGCCCCAAGTTGCTACCCTGTAGGGTGAATTTCGGGGTAATGATCTCTCTACTGCTTCGGCGGGATACAGTGGCCAAAACAGCATTCCCTACGAAGCATATTGAATTCATCAACCTGAAATCCACCCTGCAGAGCAGGACCTTGGGGCGCGACAACAGCAATTTTTTAGATGAGAATTACAAGGTTGAACCTAGAAATATGCTATTAACACTGGAGGTATATTATCTCACAGCTTGCCTTACCCAGGTCGATATCACTATCGCTGTCCTTTTTTTCATCGTCATCATCTTGCAATGGTTGCTGTTGTTGTTGCTGAGTTGTACTAGGTTGTGGAGTGGAATCTTCATAAGTGTAACCAATGGCAGCCTTTTTGTCGACTAATCTGTAAATGTTGGAAATAAAAATAAACCGTTAGTTCCAACTAGCCCACATGGGAAACCGATAACAAAAAGGAAGGTTTCAGTTGCCCAAATTTATGCACATTATTAGGAGTAAAGCATCTAAAAATATTGGTGGGAGCTGTGTCACTTTACTGCATGGTTGTGCGACCGTGCATACTGTTCTCTGCTGTGCCAACAAGTGCATAACTTAGCAAACTTCCGAAAACTTTTAGGAGGCCAGGTGGAGCAACATGCCAAAATGCAGAGGAGAGAACAAGGCATCACACAATGGAAGTGATGTGACAGGCAGACTTTAAGGTATCTGGTTTTAAAGCTGGACCGGTCGGCTCTAATACCACTCCATCTTCGATAACCAGTCCCAATCTCAGATATCCAGTCCATATCTAAGATACCTAGTCGCGATACTAGAATCGCTTTTCAGTGAAAAAAAAAACTTTTTTGCCTTCAGGTACGGATATTTCTCGTGTTACCAAATGAACGCTATTTGGCCAATGATTTTAATCCAAAATAAACCTGGGGGGGGAGGGGGAATTACATCAGTTATTCCTAATGAACTTCCTCAATTCTTTGCTCCTTTGTTACCATATTTCACTTTATTTGACCTATAATGTAATTCTGGTACAAACGGAATTTGTGTTTAATTCAATTTTATACATGTTACACCTGCATAGACGTAAATTTTGTTTGAAACAGACTGTTAGAAGGCATCAACATTCAACAATATCCTCAGATTGACGGCCACTCGCCATTTTTCTTTGCTACCGTGAACATACACCTTTTATATTGTCCAAACTTTTCCCTCAACAATACACGTCGCAATAATTTGTTTGTGAGTGATTGCTACTACAATCACCATTCCCAGGCGGCCGCCCACCAAGAATGCTCAACCTTTTTCACTGCTACCGTTGTACGCCCTATCGCATTGTTAACTCATTTTCCTTTTAGCTGAACCACCTTTCGGCACAAGAGAAAAATATATAGAGATTACAATCAACCAACTTCGCAAATTTAACGAAGCAGGTAGCAACTTTATTTAAAAAAAAACATCTACTTCACATTTGACCACTCTTTATTCTTAACATTTCTAGGCGGCAACTCGGCCTTATTGTTGAGCTTTATCATCGTCATGTGCCACTGATGTCGTCATGAGGGGGTGTCGATTTGATCAGAAGTGCCACAACGAAGCCATGTCCAATGGACACAATCAACTCTACAGAGGGCATTAACCAAATCTTAAAGGTGGGCTTAGTTCTTGTACACAACTTATTACAAGGAATATTATGTACAAATTTCAACAAACTGGTTATTTTTTTTGGAAACCTGATTCTTTTAGTCTGTATTCTTTTCAAGGTATGAAAAACCCCACTGTTAACCTATTGTTACTATTGTCTTACTTTTTCTTTTCTTCTTCGGCAGACTTTCCAATTGGTCCAAACTGCTCTTCAAGAAATATTTGGTACAGGAATTTTTCTTCTGCAACTAAAAAAAAAGAACACCATTTCATATTAAAGTAGTTATTTTACGTTAGTTTGTGATTTGAACTAAGTGCCATCAAACATAACAAATCACAGTGGTACGATGCATGCACACAAACAAAGCAAACTATTGAAGAGCACTATCAATCATCTAGCAACAAGTCGTTTCTCTTCCAGCAAAATAGCCAAGCCGAGTACTTACCGCCAAGTTTAGCCAGGGATCACCATTCTGTTTGCTATTAACACATGCAACACACTGTTGCTGTTGCAAGTTTTTCGGTCCTGCTTCGAACCGAGAAGGGTTCCACCAGCCACTAACACTCTCGCCCAAACAGTTCAGTAGATATGCATAGACTTTTTTTTTATGCATACATCTTGTTCATTTGTTTACAGTGTGCTCGCATTAGGCCGAAATAACTTTCCGAACCTTAAACCACAAAAATTACACGTGGTATGCAGCAGATTTAGCACAAAAAAGCTCCTTTATTGGATAACGCAGTTGTTCATTTCCCAGTAACTAAGAGAATACTAGGAAATGCTAATATTGTAGCGCAGAGGAGATGGAACAACGGAAGTAGTACTGGTTTATGTATCCATACTAATATGAAGGCTGTCAAAATTCACTTAGTAGCGACTTATCATTTCGAAAATTTGCAAAACATTGTAGTGACCAACTGGCATCTTCGCAAACAAAAACGACAATATTTCCTCTACAAAATTGAACAAAGTGACATATGTGGGCAGGCAAGATACTGGCTATGGGTAAGGTTGTAAATTTCAGGCAACCAAGCATTTTAGTTTTAATCTACTAACTGACCACGTCTTTGACATTTAAAGCAGCAGCCGATTCAGCCTAGAAAATATTTTGCAAATGCAGTAGGCTATCTTTATAAAGAAAAACTAAATACAGATGCAAACCTATTTACGTTGCCTTTTGGACTTAGGTTTGCATCTGTATTTAGTTATTTCTTGTGAGCCTTTGGCTTTCCCGTCCTTAATTTATAAAGAAAAACCTAGTTAGCCAAATAAATGGTTCTTTAGTCCAGAGAGTTATTACAGAAGTTTCCTTTTCATCGAAAGACTAGCGAAGAGTCTTTATACGTAGTGTAAAAGCCTGAAAATACATAGTAGTTTTAATTATGCCATGCAAAGTTAATTGTTTTGGTTTAGGCCACTTATAAAAAAGAAAGTTTAGAGGTAAAAATGTCAACTCATTCAACTGTTTTTGATGGATGTTGGCGAATTTTCAATCCAAATCACGTAATCTTCTTCAGGCCAAAAAATATTTATGCTATTTACACATCATCAGGAACACACACTTGGACTACATCTAAGCTTCTTCAAGCCTGCAGTGTTCGTTTGGTTTTTTTGAAGTTTTATTGGTTTACTGCCCCTGTTGTGATTGGGCCGGGTTTGGTGCTTCGTGCTGCTATGGTTTTGTGGGTGACGGGAAGGAGAGCCTTGATTTGGCCGAAGGCACCTTTCGTTACGTTGCATGGCGGTGGATTTTGTGTGGCTATTGCCGAGTGATTTGAGTGCAAGCCATGGATACAATTTCTTTTCGAAAAATAAAATTTCGGTATTATCGAAATCGGGGTTATGTTCGGTGTCAACGTGGTGTACTGCCAGACCATCATTTATGAACCTGTTGAACAGCAGCTTTGTGTTCGGAATTTCTTATTTTGACTAAGTGTTTTTTGTGCCCAATGTATGTAGTAGGGCATTTTAGGCACGGAATCCTGTAAACAATGTTGGATCCCGATACACTCAAGTCATGCTATCTCGCAAACCAAGAAGAAATTCAAACTCAACCACTACCCAGACAGTTTTCCATCACCCTAAAAAGCCAAAAACAATAATATCGAAGAGCCAGCAACACCCATAGAAACCATAACCATCCCCTTCCGGTCAGTATTCTTAGAGAAGCAAACCGAAGAACCCAAACAGAGAACCCATCCGAAGCATTCTTAGAGAAGCAAACATTCACGCCAGATTTTCGATGATTTAAATGATGGTCTGGCAGTACACCACGTTGAAAATGGACATAACCCCGATTTCGATAATACCGAAATTTTGTTTTTCGAAAAGAAATTGTATCTAAGGTCTGCACTCTAATAACTCGCAATACCCACACAAAATCCACCACCATGCAACCTAACTAAAGATGCCTTCGGCCAAATCAAGGCTCTCCTGCCCATCACCCACAAAACCATAGCAGCACGAAGTACCAAAACCGGCCAAATCACAACAGGGGCAATAAAGCAATAAAACTTCAAAAAACCAAACGAACACTGCAAGCTTGAAGAAGCTTAGATGTAGTCCAAGTGTGTGTTCCTGATGTTGTGTAAATATTTTTTGGCCTGAAGAAGATAACGTGATTTGGATTGAAAATTCGCCAACGTCCAACAAAAACAGTTGAGCAAGTTGAAATTTTTACCTCTAAACATGAAACCTCAACGTAAAATGCAGATTTTTAATATAAACAGAAAGTTGGTTCTCGGGCATTTTTCTCATGTAATCCATGCGTGCGGGCAGAATTTTATTTTTTTTCGGCCCTTTTTTTCCCCGTACATTTTGGGGATTTATTTTTTTATTTTTGGTAAAATAAAGAACACTGCCTCGTAATTCTGTTTACCATGCGTCCATAAAATTATTTAATAACAAGACCGGTAATTTATATTTTCATTTCTCACTAAGGACCCTTTTTGATCTGCAACTGCTATTTTTGCCGTGTCGTTTATTTCCTGTCAAAAAATCGGTGCGGGAGGGCATGAGAACAACTTTTCTTTTTTTAGTGGCCTTACCGGTGTGTGCGGGTACCTTAAATTATCGCGGATCAAAATTTTTATCACACTCTTGGTCCACCCGCTAAAAAAAAAAACTGCTATTTCCACCAAATTTTGATCATCCGTGCGTACCTTGTGAGCGGAACTATTCACGAAAAAAGGTCGCTTGTCCAAGCAAAAATAAGTTTTTACATTCCAATACACCATTTTAACCGGCTCGAAAACCGGTAAAAACTAAAAAAAAAAAACTCTTTGATTACTAGATGACAAATACCAGTAACTTAGCAACATTTATTTTTAAACTTGCTACCTACTTTCATGTTTGAGTTTGGTACATGTCAAACTAAAATAAAACGCCGGGTTACCAGGTGCTTCAATTTGCAACTTCGCCAATAAAACCAACAATTTTTTTTGTGCGACCTTACAAAAAAAGTTTGTTTTGGATTGTGGTTCAGGTTTGCCTTTAACATCGTCTGACAAATTGATTGATTTACAACAATGTTTTATAAACTGGTTCCTGTCAGGATGGTTATCATATAAGGCTGCAGTGATACTGGATCGGATCGGCTGCTGATATTTGCGGTTTCAGTATCGGATCGGGATTGGCAACTTTCGCCGAAATATCGATACCTCAGGAACCGTTCGATATTACGACATGTGGTTCGAGGCGTTTTGCTCAGGAAATCCTAGAGTATCGTCCCAGATAGGTTTTAACTGCTGGTTACTAATTACAATTTTTTTTTGTTTATAATTAATTAACTTTAGCAGAAAACTACACCGTTGAAGAAAACTTGGACGAAATTTTGAATATCGGTAAAATTTTTAAAACCAGTTCGGTATCGGATCGGTAAAGTTGGTATCGTTGCAGCCTTAGTATCAGTATATTAGTTATAGAACCGTATTCCTTTAGTTTTCTTGTTCACTAAGATACTTTGAAAAAAAAAGGTAAAATAAAATCAATTATCCTCCAAGACATGAACCAATACAAGTAAAACTGCTAGAGCCTTTTAGACGGAATCTACTGAGCAATTCAAACCCCCCTCCCCCACCCCACACGTCTTATATAGGTTCCTGTAATTCCAGACTAACATACTCAACGCTTGCTCAATACTTGCTACATAAAAAGTGAGTCCCAACTGAGTAAAAAGTGAAATAAAGTGAGTGTCACAGTGGGAGCCCTGAATTAAAATTGTAGACTGCATTCCACAAAACTTAAATGAAAGCGTCATGAAAAAGTATTAATGTACCTAGCAAAAAGTCGTTCTGTACTAAAGTCCTGTATCTTTCGTAATTTGCCTGTCGTTCTTCCCAACTGTCGTCTACAGGAATAGTACTGCAGGGAAAAAAAATGTATAGTCAAAAACAAAGTTAATCTTGTAATAAGAAAGTAAGAGCACACAAGAAATGCTTTATTTACGCTTCAGACTCAACAGTCGACTTGTGCTCAGGAATGTGGTCAAGGTGAGCTCGGACGTCAAAACGATCTATCAGATTGTCTTGATTACCTTGCCACGGCATCCTGTAAAATAAAAAGTAGCAATGTAGCAGTTAATTACAGGCAATCATTTCCAGTAAAAAGAAAAGAAAACATTAATGCAAAACAATTACTTTTTTGAAACCATGTACGCAGCTTTTGTTCTTCATCAGTTTGAAATACAGATATTGAAACGAACCAATTAAAAAAAATTGAATTAATAAAAATGTCATTTCGCCAGTGTTAGTAAAGGTCAGCCAACGGCCTCGTGTTAAAATCTCAACTTTTAGAGCTCATAATGCTATCAAAAGTCCATTTTATCGGCCCTCCGGTCCCGCCGGCTAAAAATGGTTTCTTAACCATAACATACATTCATTCATTCTTTGCATTCATTGATCCTCAATGGATGTCTCCCTGGAGGTTTCTTAGCTGCTTGTAGCCACATGTTCGCCTTGTTCGGCAACCCTACTGCGCATGCGTGTCACAGTCCTCCTCTATAAAAGCAAGAGCGAGGAGGCTTTCGGCATTTATTTTCCTGTCGATTTGTCAGGCGGTGACTCAAGAGGGGAGGTAGGGCGGGTGTAGGTTATGTACGTTTTCCTAGGTAAAAGAAACCATTTTTAGCCAGCCTTTCTGATTACCGCTGGAAAACCTACATAACCTGTTAATTTTGCATTATCAGGAGACCTCGTCAAAGTGAGGTGGCAGGCACCCTGGGTTCTGAGCAAGCTTTCCCCAAATTTTTTTTCTTGCACTTTATTCAGAACAAATGGTGAAACAGGAATTTGGTCTCTTTCGTAAAACGTGGTGGCCCTGAAAATGACCGTTGTTTGAAGAGTCTTGCTTCTGTCTTGATGGTGGCTTGCTTCTGGCTTGTGGAAGGCCTGCTTTTGCTTCGTTCTGAGTGCTTAAGGGGGCTTAACCACAGTTCTGGCTGCGATGATAGGTCCCAGCCTGTGTAGTCCATCTGCTTGTCTTGACGTGATCTCAGGTAGTGCGATATGAAGGTTCCGCCAGGATGCTGCTGCTAGAATCTCTTCTAAACTCCGTTCCACCTCAAGAATAGACCAGATTAGAGACGAGGTTCGGAGAAGGCCAGCACGGCTTGGGCGTGATAAGCCGGCCAACTTACTTCCATGGGATTAAGTCGAAGATCTGCAGAGAAGCCCGATTTCTACTAGGGTTTTGGGGAGCACGAAAAAGCTCTTAAATAATTTGTTTCACAGGTGAAAACAAAAAGTCTTATCTTGCTTGTTTTGCACTTCTGATGATGATTATTTGTCTGCAGAGATTCCAAGGTGAAAGCATTTTGAAAAAGGTTGTAATAATAAAATTAGAATAATAATACACATTTGAAAGTGAGCTGTTTCTTCCACCTATTTTTTTCAAAAGCATAACTAAAAATGTTTATAAAATTGAATTGCTTGCCTTTAAAGCAATTTTATAGGCAGATACGGTTGGATAAATTCCAACATATTTTGCTTAAAAGTAATTAATAAAAAAAATGAAAAATACTATTTAGTGTGAAAATAAAATCCTATTAGATTTAAACCGTGCTGAACAGCGAAATATGTTTTGATAAAATAAGGAAAAAAAAGTACTACTGCATACGAAATTGCTTTGAAGACATGCAATTCAAGTTTAAAAACATTTTTAACAATTTGTTTTTTTCCTGTATTAAATTATGCTTCTGAAAAACTAGGAGGAAGAAACAGTTTCGGTATAAAACACTGCCAGGAAAAACCTCCCAAAATTATAAAAGAATAATGCATATTAAGCACAACTCTCCCCTCCTCCGCGACCAAAACCAGTGAGGCATACTTACTCCTCCCATACACTTATCTAACAACTGAAATAAATTAAAAGAACAGGTGCAAGGAGTTTTAAAATTGTTTTTAGCTATTGTTAATTTCAAATATGTATTCTAATATTATTACTACGACCATTTTGAAAATATTTTCACCTTGGAATCTGTTCGAACAAAGAATTACCATTAGAAATGAAAAACGAACAAGATATGATTTTTTTGTTTTAACCTGTAAAACAAATTATTTAAGAACTTTTTCTTGCTACCCGAAACCCTAATAGAAATCTGGCTTCTCTGCAGATCTTCGACTTAATCCTTTGGAAGTAGTTGGCCGGCTTATCATGCCCAAGCCATGCTGGCCTTCTCCTAACCTCGCCTTCATTCTGGTCTATTCTTGAGGTGGAACAGAGTATAGCAGGGTAGCGCTGTGATGAGCCCAAGATGTTGATATAGCTCTCAGTTCACGTGCCTTCACTCATGTTTTCATCTTTCTCATCAGCGTTGTCGTATGCAGTGTCGATTGTTTTTCTGATCCATCTTGACACGAGTGTGGCTGTGGTTTCTGCCGTCGACGAGTCGCTGGGTAGGAAAAGTTGATTTCTTCCATTTCGTATGTCTTGTGCATGCCAGGTAGAAACGTAAGGCTCATACACGGCCGAGTAGGCGACAGAGTAGGCGTTCTGGTTCAACTCCTAGGATGTTTGTTAGTGCCGGCATGGTGATGGGCTTTTTGCAGGTTCAGAGGGTTTTTGAGTTTTTGCTTGGAGTTGGTTCTTGGGAAGAGGGTTACTGAGTTGAAGTTTAGGCCAAAGATGGAGTTTGCTGGGTCAGCTGACATTGCTTGAATTTCGCTGCAGCGAAGGCTTGTGGCAAGAGTTACGAGAAAAACAGTTTTCCATGTCAAGAGGTGTAGGGAAATATCTTGCATGGGTGCGTATGGGGCTTGCATCAAGGAGTTCAGGACGGTGGGTAAGTCCTAGCTGGGGAATTGTCGTTTAGTTGTTGGACGTTCTCTTTCGAAGGATTTGATTAGAATTGAGATGCGGTCAACTTCTAATAGGGAGGTTTTGTTTGCTGCTTTAAAGACAGAGTTCAGTGCAAATCGGTAGACCAGAATGGTTGAGCCTTTTAACCCTTCTTTGAATAGGTCGGTGAAGAAGCTTTAATAGGTTTGGTAAAGGGGGTCGATTGGATTAATTGGGGTTTGGATAATTGAAGTTCTACTGTAGTATGTTTACGTATTCTTGCGAGTTGAGTAGTTGGGCCTAGCTTAATAAATCCAAAATAGGTTATGGTGTTTTCCTGACAGAAGTGCAAGAAGGCCGATGTGTTCTCGAGTAGTTTCCATGACTTCGTTCCTCCTTCTTTCCGAATGCAAGCGACTGCTGTGGTGTTGTCGGATTGGACTTGTATAACGAGGTTCAGGACTTGTGGCCAAAAGTGCAAGAGGGCTAACAGGGTTGCTTTCAGTTCCAAAGTGTTGATGTGCTCCTTGTCTTGAGGAGACCACTGGCGTCCAATTTCCCGATTATCGAATTTAGTTCCCTTAGTGAGAGTTGGGGTTGCTGGGTGAAGCGTCGTGAGTGTTCAATGATGTCCTCCATTATTTCTTGAGAAGGCGTCACTGTTGCAGATTTTAGATTGCATGTAACGCTTAAGAAAGTGAAGATTTGCACAGGTGTTAGGCGATATTTGGGGTAGTTAATGCCAAATCCCAGTCGATTCAGGAGGTTTATCGTGATCATTGTGTCGGTCTGCAGTTGTCGAGGGTCTTGGGAGTTTAGTGACCAGTCATCGAGATATGCATTTGCCTGGATCTGTTGTTGGTGCAACTTGGCTAGTATGGGCTTTAGAATTAGCGTGAAAATTCGTGGTGCGACGTTCAGGCCGAATGGAAGGCACCTGAATTCGTAGATTTTCTGGTTGTACAGGAACTGAAAGTAGTGATGAAACTTGGGGTGTAATGGGACATGAAGATAAGCGTCTTCTAGGTCGATTGATATTGTCCAATCGTTTTTCTTGAAAGCGAGACGAATTGTTTCCAAAGTTTCTATCTTGAAGTGGTCGTTGGTGATAAACTGGTTGAGGGGTTAAGCGGTTACCTCCCGATTTTTTCGGCCGAAGGAAAATTGAGCTGTAAAATCCTGGCTTTGGATTGTGGCATTCTTGGATGGCTTCCTTGTGCAGGAACTGTTGAACCTCAGTTGTCAGGTCGCTGTGTATTCGTGGTGCCCATTGCCACGGTGGTGAGCTTGCCAATGGCAGTTTCGAGTGAAAAATTGGTTGAAAGCCGTCTTCGATTGTCGTCAAAATTTCCTTGCTGCTCGTGATTTGTTGCCAGGTCAGTAGGAAATGCCGTAGCCTGGGTCCCAAAGGTCGGAACGAAAGCAGTGTGGCGTCATTGTGTCTTCCTAAGGGAGTTTCTGCTTCCTGGCGAGTAGCAGCAGCTTCTGCGATCGGGAGTTGCGGCTTTCCTGCCGTGACTTTTGACTGAGCCGGGCGCACGGGAGCATGCAGGCTGGTCGGTACGAAAGGACTGAGGCGGACGTTGCTTGTTGTTTTCGTTCCGGCTGTTATCTGGTGGCAGCGGGCGAGGTTTGTTCCAGTTGTCCGATGACCCTTGGCTTGGTGCTTTCATTTGAAAAGGCTGTTGATTGAATTGTTTAGAGCGGACAAATTTCGGCTTGCGGGAAATGTCGAGATGGGGGGCAAGCGTTGGTATTAGTCCCCTGAATAATGTTTCAGTTTCGTGAATTGGCTGGTTGCGCAGACGGCGCTTCGTTGACTCGTTTAAGGTTTGCGGCCGAGTTTAGGGCTATTTCCCGAATTAGGAGGACATTGTTGAAGACTGCCTTTGTTGCCCACAGCATGGAATGGTAGATAGCGAACCTCGCTTTTAGGAAAAGTTGGGAGATTAGTAGTGCCTCCTTTTTTGTTTTACCGGGTTCAGGTCCCATGGAGTTTCTCGCATAATGGATCCGTTGCGGTATTCAGGACGTCGGCCTGGGAAGCGGCCCGGAGGCTCATCCGCAGGCACTTGTCGTTGTAGTAGAGAACGCGAGTCGGGACTTCGGCTTTCCGGGGAATCGAGAGAGAAGTACCGAAGTCGAGTTGGACTTCTGCGTTAAAAAAATTCTAGGGTTCGACCGAGTCCGGGTAAATACCCAACCCGGGGCCAGGTAATGTTATTTTTGATAAGGGTCGACCGATTGATCGGCATCGGCATCGTCATCGGCGCCGATGGAATGAATTTTAAGGCATCGGCGAGCAATCGGCTTGCCGATGTATTGCCTCCTTTAAATCGGCATTTACATCGGCCGCAACAAATATGAAGAAAAAAAACATCGGCATCGGCTGGCCAAACGAACTGTCTGCCGATGGAAGACCGATTGTTGTTATTTAGTATTTGAAACAAAACGAATTCCGTAGGCGCGCGGTCAACAACAAGCAGCGATCGCTTCCGTGAAATAGGCCTAATTTGCGCGACTCTGTTTGCATGGGATCGTGTAACTCACGGTCACGGTGCAAACAACGGTACAAACAACAAAATCCTCAGTAGCCGAAACATAGTTTAACGTTTTAATTGCAATGTTAATCCCTATACTATTGTATTTATCTTTTAACGTAACCATTAACGATTTAATTTCAAACGAAAATGTTTGCCAGCCAGCGGTAGGCCAGCGGTCGCCAAAACGCAACGTTTAGAGGCAAAAATGTACGTCCGGTGCTGACGATCTGTGGAATTAAAGCCACAAATGTGATCTTTGCACTTTAGATGGTAAGTGTTCCTCAGTAAATATCGAATTTGTGAAGTTATTCACAGCCTCAGATCGCAGATTGGCTGTTGTTTAAATATCGTTTTCCTGTCTTTCCGACAGCCACTTGCTGGAGCGTTATGGGGCTTTGGCATATATTTAGCTCATTCAAAAACAAACAAATGCATTAAAAGATTGAAATGCTGACTATTTCAATCTTTGAAATAGTCAGCATTTCAGTTTTTTAATGCATTTGTTTAATAATACATTTATTTTACCCCTACAATAAAATATATTTGCATTTTTTTGCTAAAAAAATATTTCGGAAAAATTTTTTTTGGTTCGTTCTTTTTGAGCGTCTACACGTACACGTGCTTCCGTGACGTTTTAACTTCCAACAAATTAAATGTATGTTGTTAGCTTTATGCCATAATTTATTTATTTATTTATTTTTAAATTAATTTCTTTGAGCCTTAAAATTAAAAGAAAAGTTTTTTTTTCAAAATTTTGTTCTAGCATCGTTAAGTAAGCCCTCAATGTGTAAGTTATTCTGGAGCAGCTGTTTGTAGAGATGATTGTAATGCTGTAACTGATTACTTTTTTATTTTTCAAATAAAATACGAAAATTTGTTAGTTTCTGTTTAAAGAAAATATCGGCAATCGCCAATCGGCATCGGCGGATTGGTTAAGTCATGAAATCGGGAAAATATCGGCATCGGCCAGTCAGGAAGGTTAATAAATCGGCACAAAATCGGCATCGGCTAATTAATAAGATTTAAAAATCGGCGTAAAATCGGCATCGGTCAATCGGCAAAATTTTGCCATCGGTCGACCCTTAATTTTTGACCCAGCTCGGATTCGGAAAAATTTGACCGAAACAGGGTA